>BMAO01023594.1:0-20816 GCA_019973975.1 Trichonephila clavata
GATATATACCTTAGAAAAATGCAAAAGCAGGACAAAAATTACTCAAGAAATACTGTAATAATACTGCAATTAGTTAAAACTAGTTTTCCATAATGTTTACAAGTATTACCCAAAACTTTTTTTACATAAATTTTTAAAATTGACTTTTTACCAAGCTGCATTTGAAGGTGTTTTTTAAACATATTTTGTGGCATATATATCAATGTAGGCCATCTGTATTGACTCATTAATCGCTTCCTAGGATATCACGTTATTCTACTTGAATATAGTTGTACATAAATATCGATTTGAGTTCGAAATTTAGATTAATTATTCATCAAAAAATATTTTTTCATGTGTGTGCACCCTGATTTCTGTTAATATTGTTTTAAATTTAATTTTATTATTGAATAATAATTTTGATAATTTTAGTTCTTTATAATTCTATAAGTGATTAATGTAAAATTGTAAAATACACAATGCTTGCCCCTTTCTCATGGTCTTTAATATTCTGTTATTGGTGCACTTGTACAAAATATAACTCTTTCTTGCATTTAGTATTGCAATGTGATTCTCTAAAGATTATCAAATAATTTTTCAGTTTATTTATGTATGGTATTTTGCTATGAATAATTAGTTCAGTAATAAAAATCAAAGAAGAAAAAAATATTTTGAAACAATTTATGTATTTATGTTGCACACACAAGATATTTATTCAGTATAAATGCGAAATCTATGTAACAAACATCCTTTGAATTTTTTCTATCGGTATTACTATTAAAATTTATTAGATTTTTAGAAATACAATAGAAAATTACTTTTATAAATTTTGCAATTTACTTCGTGAATTGTACTTTTAGAACTGTAAAATTTCTGTGATTAATTGAATCATTCAAACGAATATTTTGATTTCTTTTAATACACTGAAGCCTCGTTTACATGAACGAAAATTGACGGCAATATAATGGCATTAATCCTCTTTCAACCCGTTTACATGATGACCCGGTATAATGCTGGGTAGAAAAACAGGTTTGATATTGGTACCCGCATTGGAACAGGAGAATTTGGGGTAAAAAGCCGGAGCGTTTTCTAATTTTCCCATGATGCATTGCGCGAGAGATTCGTTTATTCAAAGATGGCTGCTGTTGTCGAATGCGCGTTGGTCAACTGTAGAAACAACAGCTCAATTGATTATTTTGAATGCTGGATGATGTAGATAATTTTACTTGAAATATTTGTTTTGTAATGTGTATTTGTTTAGATTCAAATGCACTTTAGTATTTTACTCTTAAATTTTGGTGTAGCTAAAATGATTCTTGAAAATTATGTAGTGAACTATTTTGTATTTTCTCAATGTGTATATTATTATACGAAAATTTCTAAAATTTTTGACTGAATTTATTATTGATTATGTGTTACTCATTTAATTTTTGCTTACTTCAAGCATAAATAAATAACTTGATTAGTAACTTATTCATATGTTAGAAAATTTATAATGTTTAATTTTCTTTCATAAATGTTTAAATTTTATATAATGAAACCGCTTTTTTCTTTTCTCAAATTTCAGGATATTTTGTTGTTTAAGTGTTATTTCTTATTAGTGCATTAAAATTTGTTAGAAAATTTAATTATTTAATTTGTATGGGATTTTTAAAATTTAACTCTATTAGAAGCCTAGAAATGCTAGATTTTAAAATTTAATTGCTTCTATGCATGCAAATGTTATGAACCCTCTCGTTCATCCGGGGGCAGGATGTTGTGAATTATATGGATCAGATGAATTTGTGACGGATCTATACGGTTTCCACTAACCTCCTCAATATTTCCTTAAAGTGTGTTATTTATTTCAACCAATCTCCACCGAGAGCCAAAGCGTGATTTATGCAAATGAGATATATTATATAAGTTCGGGTTTCGCAAGTTAACAAAAAAAGTAAGGTGAAGAGTTAGAAGTGTGAAGTCAAATGAATTGAAGCATTCGTAGATCAACACGCAGTTGTTGACAGTAGTAGATTGCAGTTACTTGACGAGCTACACCGGGGAGAAATAGATTGAAATTGGAAAAGATCCTGTATTACCGAGTGTGGATCCTTATCTATTATCCTATACATCTAGTAAGGAATTCATCTCCACGATGGAACAGAAGATGTTAAAAGGAGAAGGTTAGTGATTTAGAATATTGTGAATACATGTACGTGTTTTAGCTGTAATTGTACGTGTTTGATCTTTCGTGGATTCAGTCTCCATTCCGTAGTTCCGCAAGTAGTAACCCCTTCTCATACTCCACTGTGTTTTATTATTCTTAAATTAGAATTGTGAAATTATACCCTTCTGTGATTAATAAGCATCAATAAATATAGTGATTTGCAACTATGTCTCTTGATTATTCAAATCCGCCTACACGTCCAGAAACATTTAATGGTAGACGGGGAGATGATAATCTGAGGGGAGGGTATAATTCACGATACTGGCGCCCAACTGAAAAACCGGATTTAAGAGCGAGTGTTGGTTTTAGGGTTCTGACGGAATTATTATTTTCAGGTCCAGAGAATGTATTGGAGTTCCTTGATAATATTGATGATAATATAGCTTATTATGAGATACCGGTGAATCTGGCGTGTGCGTATTTAAAGGGTCATTTAATTGGGAGAGCATTAGACTGGTTTGAGGTCATCGGATTTGCGAGTGTAAGAGAAGAAGCGACTTAAAAAAAAGCGACTTCTTCGCGTGGCTTAAAAAGAAGTTGTCAGATAGTTTTCCAGTGGTAAGGAATAAGTCGGAGTTAGAGGCTCAGATTTTTTTCCATCCAAACAGCAGAAGAGACAGACCCCATCTGATTTTATGTATAAATTATTAAAGATCCATAAGACTTTAGGTTTGAATTATGATGATGCAAAATTAGTCGATCACAATGTAATGCGACACGAACCCCAGATTATTGACTATTTAGAGGTTCGAAACCCCAAGACGAAGGTACAGTTGTTATAGTTTGTCGATCGGTATGAGGAACGTCATACCTGCAGAGAAACCCAGGGTTCGAGTAATAATTTTGCTAGATGAGGTTGGGATATGAGTAGGAATCCTGCGAAAGGACAGAATAATGGAAATTGGAGAGATACAGGGGTCGGAAATAGACAAAATTATCAGAGAGGAGTAAGCAGAGGGGCGAACAATTTTTTCTCGTCGTGATTATCGAAATCAGAGATTCGAGGGAGGAAACCGCAACAATCAACCAAATCATAGGCCAGACCGTTATCAGAACCGAAGAATGGTGGTTAGTAAGGGACCTATTAATGATTAAGCAAGGCGGAATTGGAGCGTTGGTGATGGCACCAGCGGAAGGCAAGAAAATGCCAATTTAAACTTCTAAGCGATCGTGTTGCAGGAGGTAAGCGGTCGCTGGTTGTGTCAAATCCTCCTAATCGGATTAAACTTAATTCATTACGGTTATCATTAGTTTATCTTCCGTATGTGCCGATTCTTTTACGTGACACGTTTGTAAAAGCTCTCTGGGATACAGGCGCGGAGAAGTCATTTATTTCAGAGGAGACGTACCGATCATATTTTTCTTTTCGTCCTATTAAGAAATTGTTAGCGGAAGTTGTTACGGAACAAGGGTCGCAGTGCACAAATTTAGGCACCGTTGAATTACGGATTAAGATAAGGGAATTTTCGAAGTTGTGGAATTTTCATGTGATTGCTAAGATGCAATATCCATACATCTTGGGCATTGATTTTATGTCGCATGCAAAGATAGGTTTTGAATTTTTTTTGAAATCGTTAATCATTCTGGACTCGCAGATTGAGAAAGGGGCAGATATATTGTCTAGAATTCCATTTAATAGCAATGATGAAGTAAAGGTGTTTTGTGCGGTGATTAGGTCATTGGTATTGTCGTCTAGGGAACAGTTGAGAGAAGAACAGAGGAATGATCTGGAGTTGGGTCAATCTGTAGAAATTGCTCCCGTGATTATAAATTAGTCGACGGTTCGTTATACTATGCAAAATATACAACCACGCTCGGTGAATTAAGGATATCTATACCCAAAGCATTACGTAAAGATGTTATGAGAGAGTTGCATGACTCGCCGTTTGCAGGCCATCTGAGGGGAAAAAAAGATGTACTTGAAATTAAAAGACACGTGTTATTTCACATTCATTAGGAAATTCATTTATAAATATGTATCCACCTGCGACCTATGCCAGAAAGTAAATTATAAGAACAGCTTACCAGCTGGTCAATTAATACCAGTAGTAACGAATTTTCCGAATGAAATAGCATCTTTAGATTTATTAGACCCATACCCTGCCACTAGTCCGGAACGTTATAAATTCATTTTTGTAATAACGGACAATTTTTCTAAATGGGTTGAAATAGTTTCCTTAAAGAAAGATTCGGCTAAGGCAATTGCTAATGCATTTTTTGGAAATTGTATTTCGCGTTATGAAGCTCAGTAAAGTTAATCAGTGATAATGGCCCCCAAATGATATCCGAAGTTTTTGAGCAAGTGTGTCGCAGGTTGAACATAAAACATGTTAAGAATGTTGGTATATGGTGGTATATCGTCCACAAGGTAATCAAACGGAGGGATTTAATCGCACTCTTCTACAAATGATTTCGAGTTTTGTAGAAGATAATCATACACACTGGGACCAATTTCTCAAAGAGTTTAGTTATGCTTTGAGGACAGCAGTACATGAAACAACGGGTAAAACACCAGCGGAGTTTTTTTTAGGTTGACAATTAATCACCCCTTTCAAAAATTAATAATGGTAACTGATGGATCAGTCTTAGTTTGCGGAAATATGGAAAAGTTGTTTGAGTAGGCCAGGAGAAATACTAAAAGGCAGCATGAGAAGTGGGCGAAATATTATAAGAAGAAGCGTGAAGTTAATGTGAAGGTTGATGATCTAGTGTTGGTTCAAACTCACCCGTTGAGTTCGGCGAGTAAGACAATTGTGGGTAAATTTATGCCAAAGTTTGAGGGAACCTATAAGGTTTTGAGAGTGAAAACTTATCATTTAGTAATATTAAAGTTTGGTGAAAGAATAATGGTTAATGTGGATAAGGTGAGAATTTACCATCACAGAGAATCAGAAGACCGTGTCGCCGAATCGGAAATTGCGGGATGTAGTCATCATAATGCAGTAGCATCAGAAAGGTCGGCTGATAGGCAGCCGAGAGTAGTGCAGTCAGAAAGCGATGGGAATATTCATAGAGGATCAGAATCTTGAAATTTGGAAGGTAGTGGAGATGTAGCCAGGGATAGACGTCATGGAGAGGAGGTGATAAGGAAAAAGCGCGTGCGGACGGAGTCGACTGTTTTTTCGGGGGTTGGTGTGTATAATTTCAGGAAAAGAAAGTCACACGTTGGACGGAGAGGGAGAAAAGAAGAAGGTCCGAATCCTGGGTCGAGATGCAACAAAGGAAGAAGAGACCAGAGGCCCCTGCATCCCGAGACAAAAGAAAGATGCCCTCGTCCATGCCGTCTCGTCCATCAAGAAAGTGGTGCAGAAAAGTAGAATCCGAGAGATAATCGGAAGGAACAACAGTTCCAGGACCATCCCGCAGAAAGGAAAGTAGAACGATCAGATGCAACAGGTCCTGTCCAGTCCAGCAGGAACGGAACTGCCCTTACAACCTCCGGAGCCGACGTCGAGTGGACAGCAGCCAGAATAGGAATCTCGCAGGAGGAGAGAACGCCCCAGCAGAAGCATATCAACTACAGCAGACTCAATGGAGGAGAAGAAGACCCAAAAGGTTGGAGTGGACAGAAGACAGCCCTAGAACAAGGTCATCCAGTGCAAAGGCCGTGGATGGAGACAACGCCTATGCAGATTGGATCTAAAGATTAGCCAGCTTGTATAATTCCAGTTTGTTTATTTTCCCTGTGACAGACAGTTCAGAGTATTTTCCATGTGGGCTTGTCTAAAATTTTTTGATTTGTAAAATTAGTTTACAAAAGTTGTCACTGCGTTGTGTGCGTTTTCATATCGATTGAAAAAGATTTTGTATTTAATATTTTTCCAAATTGTGGAAAAACATTTGTTGGATTGCATTTGTTTTGCTACACATTAAAGACGTGGCTTTATATGTGAGATTACTTGTATAGTTTGTCGTAATGTATTGTATGTGAAAAATGTATATATTTTTGTGTGTAATTATTAAGATGTATAAGTAGTATCTGGTTTCGGGGCGTGGCATAATTAGGATTACTAACAAAAACATTAACAGCGCAGCGCGATTGATTGGGAATTTTTGAAAATAGAACCAGATGAAGGTTATTTGATATGAAACTATATATATATATATATATATAATATAATGTATGCCATATTTCTGTCAATAAGGAAGTTGTATAAGGTTCTGTGCATTTAATGTCATGTTTTAGAAAGAAATTGATATAGTTTCCTCTCAGGGCAGAAATTCCTGAACACAGCGATGAGATGAAGTGATGATGTCGTATGAAGATATTGTAAATTTTTTATATTTATTAGTACTTAAGTAAAGTGCATGATCAGGTTTTTTTTTCTTATAGCAATTTTTTCCCCTGATCTTCGCCCGAATGGGATGCACTGTAGGGACAATATGTAAAAGATAAATAAAATGGATTGGAGTGCCTTTTTGAGTAGTCATTTCTGTCTGTTAGTTTAATTAAAAATTCTGGAGTTTGAGAGTTAAATTTTTTTGCAGGTTCAGAGTTTTTCAGGTGTTATGCGGGTTACGTGAGTTCTTTCATGTCGTTTAGACCTTCAATAAATCACGCTTATTTCTCGGAGGGGTTTGTGACGGATCTGTACGGTCTTCACTAATCTCCTCAATAATTCTTTCAAGTTTTATTTATTTCAACCAATCTCCACCGGGAGCCAAAGCGTGATTTAAGCAAATGAGAAATATTATATAAGTTCGGGTTTCGCGAGTTAACGGTGTAAGAAAGAGAGAGAGAGAGAGAGAGAGAGTAGTAAAGTGAAGAGTTAGATTTTCGAAGTCAAATGAATTGAAGCATCGGTAGATCAAAACGCAGTTGTTGACAGTAGTAGATTGCAGTTACGTGACGAGCTACGCCGGGGAGAAATATATTGAAATTGGAAAAGAGATCCCGTATTATCGAGTGTGGATTCTTATCTATTATCCTATACAGCCAGTAAGGAGAATTCATCACCACGACGAAACAGCCGTAGTTAAAAGGATAATGTTAGTGATTTAGAATATTGTAAATACGTGTACGTGTTTTAGCTGTAATTGTACTTGTTTGATCTTTCGTGGATTCAGTCTCCATTCCGTAGTTCCACTAGTAGTAACTCCTTCTCATACTCCACTGTGTTTTATTTCTCTTAAATTAGAAATGTGAAATTATACCCTTCTGTGATTAATAAGCATCAATAAATATAGTGATTTGCATCTATGCCTCTTGATTATTCAAATCCGCCTACACGTCCAGAAACATTTAATGGTAAATGGGGAGACGATAATCTGAGGGGAGCTTATAATTCACGACAAACTGAGTCGTGTTTTTCCCCCACAGGAAATGTTTGTTTCCTTCAAGTTATCGAAACTTTCCTCTTATCCCATGTTTCAACCATCTAGTCTCGATAGAAGTGTTTTAACTTCAATGCAAAATATTTTTTTCTCTAAAATAAATGTATTAAAATCCTGATTTTATGAAATACGAATTATTACCTTGCATGTTTCCAATATTTTAATAAGATGATACACATATATTTTAAGACATTAGTTTTTGAGATTGGTTTGAAGTTATGGCTATAAATTCTTACGGATGTACACAATGAAATTGCATTTTTTTGTTAATTTTCCTGATTTATCTTATTGAGTGTTTTCATAAAAGTTAAAAAAAAAAAAACTGTATTATCTTATAATTAAATTTTTCCATAAAGGTGTATTGAAAATAAATTTCTTTTTTACTTTGAAAATTGATTAAAATGTGATATAACCAATAGAATGAACTGTTTTATATTAACATTCTGAAACTCAGAAAAAATTTTTTTTTTTAAATCTTCCATTTTGATCCATTTAATTTTTTTTTATTAAAGCTAAATATTATTTACTGTGCCAAAAGATATTCTTTTATACACACATACCTATTGAATAAGCAGGTACAAAATTATTTTTAAAAGTAGGCTTAATATTACTTTTATTCTCCTCGAAGGGTTAAATAATCCCACAATTATAAAACATATTATGAACAAGTTCTTATGAAAACATTGCACATCAAGGAAAATACACGCTTTTTTACAAACAAAAATTATTTTAGCTTTTTAATTAAAGTTGGTTAATATGAAAGTTTTTGATTAATAATTAGGAATTGTTCTGAGATGGAAATGAAATAGCTTTTAACGTCATTTTATGATTTTGGGTATCTGATATAATCCTATAATTAACAAACATTTGGTATGTTTTATAATCTGACTTCCTTTATTATTAATACCCTTCAAAAGGTTGGAATTTTTAAAAATGCTTGTCTCCGACATTCAGAAAGAAGTGAATTGGTCTTTATTGATTAAATTAAGAAACATGTTCAATGAAATAAGTTTTTTAATAAAATTATTTTATAGTAGAACAAATTAAATTGTCTTTATGAAAATTTCTTGTATACATAAGCAGAAAATTCTTATTAGACAGTTTATTTAATAATCATACTCATTTTAATATACAACATTTATTGACACTTAATTTTAACATTACTTGAATGCACTATAAGTAAAACATTTCAGGATCTGCTATATAAATCATACTCTGTAAATGTAACACTATTACTATATGGACAATTAGAGAACTAATCGAGGATCTAACTGCGAATATTCAACGTGCATAATATCTTGTACAATTATTATAGCACAACTTTAACTTATTGATAACTAATAAAATTCTCTGGAAATCTTTTGAATGGCTTTTTCAATTTATTTACAACAACAAAAAATGTTAATTTTAAAAATATTTACAAAAGAGTATTAAATGCCATCAACCCAAACAAAGAAAATGATACAGTAAAACAAATTAAAGAAAGTCATCTCCTAAATCAAAGATTTAATAGGTAAAAAAATGTTAAATTATGCAGAATTTCGAAACATTTTCACTTTATGTATATGATTAGGTTTATGACATAAAAACGTTAATTTTTAAACATGTAATGACTAGGCAATCAATAGTAAACAAAAAAAATTTTAAACATTTTTTTAAAGGTTTGCAAATTTTATTTACTCTAATTTCAATACTATCAAAATTAATTTAATATAATTAATGTTTTTTTTCTTTTCAGATACAATACTTTTACAAAAGTAAGATCTGAAAAAAGGTGTCACCGGGTTTACAAAGAAATTCATGGCAAAAACTGGTATTTTAATACATTACTGATGACAAATTAATTACCAATAAAATAAGAGTTTCATTTGAGATGAAACTTCTACACCACATAAAAGTTTTAAGACCTAGATGTATTTTAGTTTCTTGTTATTCCATATTAAATTAATTCAGAGCAATCAGCTCACAAAGTAAATAATGAAATTGCCCGTTTCTCTTAATTCATGTAACTGAAATTCTACAAGAAAAAATTATTCTACAGCTCACAAAAAATTACATAGTAAAATACCCACTAAAAAGAAATTTATTAAAAAGTTTTATCTTAAAATTTGTTGATTTGGAAAGAGTGGAGGTTTTATTCTCCACAAATTAAAAAAAAGCATAATAAATTAATTATGTACAATAATTTTAACTTAGTAAAGATAAAGAAAAAAATACATTATAGTTTAAAAAAAAAACTATAAACATGCTTTTATGGTTAATCAAACTAAAAAAAATAATAATTCTTAATGTAAGAATAAAATAATTAATGAGAAAACTAATGTCATTGGGGTAAGAGCGTGAGGTGCTCTATACCAATTGTTATAATCTCTTACTAGTTCTATTCCGAAATGTTGAGTTAGTGTAAAAATGCAGCGCAAAGCACCTCACACTTTTACCTCGATGACATTAATTTCCTCGTCAATTATTTTCTTTTTATATTAAGAATTATTCTTTTTTTATTTTTAGTTCGATTAACCATAAAAGCATGTTTTTTAGGGGTTTTTTTTAAACTATAATTATTTTTTGTTACTTAGTTTGATCTAAAATACAAGCATGCATTTTTAGTTTTTTAAACCAACATTTATTCATTGATAAATTAATCTTAAATGCGTCATTTTTTAGAATCTGGAATATCCATTGTCATCCTATCGATAGCAATGTAGTAATGTAGCATTGGCATCCTATCGTTTGCAAAATGTTGAATCAGCCATCTGAACGAAATCTGGAAGAGCTAAGTTTGAAAAATGTCATGCGAAAGAAGGTGTTAAATAATGATATTTTTCACTAAAAATAGCTTAATATTTTCTCTGAAACTCGCATTAGTATTAGACACAAAAGTACACTTTTTGGATTGAAGAGTTTGGGAGAAGTTATTTAATCCGGTGACCTATGAATCAATTCTCAGCTGTTTTTGGTAAAAGAAGCAATGAAGGATGCTTCATTCCACAGATCCGACAAGAGAATTTAGAAAAATGGACTTTATGCCTTAGTTTAGGGGTTAGAACAGTGCTTCTTAAACTTTCCATATTTGCCACAAAATGCTCAGTCATAATTTTCATCATAATTTTCCCTCCCCTCTTACAAAAATGTATTGAATGCAATAATAATGTACTTCGACGTTAAAACTTCAATGCGACTTTAATATTTTATAAACTACACATAATATCAATATATGTATAATATTTTGTATATGACAAGCCCATGGAAGTCACTAGCAATTACTAAGGTTGCTTTTAATTTAGTATTGAAAAATCAAATATTATACTCTTTTTTTTTATCAGAGTTAATATACATTTTATTTTTTACCATGTTAGAACGTACTTTGTTTTGCTTCGTTTCGGTAAATTAATAACTATTTTAAATCTTTTATTTTGGACTTTTCGATACATTCGCATCCCCCCTCTCCCCACACACAGTTTGAGAAAAACGCTGAGTATTATATATATATATATATATATATATATATATATTTCCATAGGCGCGAGTCTTTTTTTTCCTTTCCATTTTGAGAAAAATTAGACAATTGTTTATATGTTAAGAAATTGTTGACACAAACAATTTCGCTTTTATAGGGTTATAACTCATACTTTTTTGTCGCCAAATCTGGAAATAGTATCTGGAATTAGTCGCAAAATCTGTAAATGGTATTTATGTCAAATTTGTCGCCAAATCTGAAAATGGTATATGCAATAATTCTCCAAATCTGGAAGTGGTATATGGAATTAGTCACCAAATCTGAATAATTACTTTTCCTGATGTCCTGATCAGGACTATGGAACAACATTATGAAATTATTGTATTGTCATCGGTCCTAGATAAGTGTGCAAAATTTCGAATTCATCTGACCTTTTAAAATGGGTAAAATTCGAGTTACCATATTCCGTTACAAGCCATTGAAACTTATAAAAGAGTGTTAAGAAAAGGAAATAATCTTTAAATTCAAAGGAGAAGTAACTTAGTTGTCTTGTCTTTAAAACCAATTAAATGTGCAAGGAAAACACCCAGGAATATGAAATGTACCACACATAGGAACTGTTCCGTATTGTGTCTTTATCGCCTTTGGCGACGGAACTCTCACCAAATTGGCAGCCATTGTAATCTCTGGAAGAGAGAGAGTATAATAGCCATGACGCATTTTCGCAATGAAGTTGTTAGACAAATAGTCCGCATTTTTCTTTGAACTAGCCTCTTTCGCTCTCCAACAGGAACAAGAAAGTAAAAACAGAAGAGTGCATTACATTTATAGGTTATCTGCAAAACTTTCCGTGGTATTTGTGAGATATTCTATATGGCATGCTACCAGAATAAATGAAATATCACGAGAATTTTGAAATTTCAGATCTTACAAACTGGCAGAGTTATAAAATCAATTTCTATACAGTCAAATTTCTGAATTTATATAAAACAAATTAGAATACTGAAATCATGCAACAAAAAAAGAAGTTGAACAAAAGAAACAGATACACGTATAAAATATCAATGTACAACGTAACTATTTTTTGAAAAATATCTATACATTTCTTATCATGTCCTAAAAATACAGTAAATTTTTGTATAGAAATTGTTCATCATAACTGTAAAAAAAAAAAAAAAAAAAATTAAAAAAAAAGCAGTTTATATTATATATATTTTTAAACCACACTAATTTTCCTTACACTAATTTTTATTAATAAATCTTTACATACATATACTCATAACTACATAAAAAAGGGGGGGATATGCTCATACACAATAAAATTGAGAAAGGTTTTTTTTTTTTGAAAATCCTACAATCCTACAAAAATCCTAAAATATACAAAGTTTTATCTTCTGTTCTAATGGAAATATTTGATTTTTTTTTACACTGTACATACCAACACTTAATGCATACCAAATTCTACCTGTTACTGTATGTATAGTGTTAAATATACTGCAGTTCATCTAAATTTAAACTTATATGGAAAAATGCACTGACATGCTCTTTCGTTATCACTGATCTGCAACTAAAGTATAATTTTATATATTAAATTTATACTTAAAGAAATGGAAGATGAAATGACATCAGGAAAAAAGATTCAGAATTCTCGCTCTGAAATTTAACGTTTGAAAATATATTAATAAAGTTAGCAAAAATAATTAAGATCATTATTACTTGAACAAGTTACCAAATATTATCATTAATAAATTGTGCTCTGTTCTAATGAAAATCACAATTTGTATAAATTGTAAACAAGATTCTTTTACCAGGGCAATCTTAAATTTCATTAAACTTCTCAGTTCCCCAAATTATACATGAACTAAATGTTAAATTACTTAAAAGTTTCTCTAAGAAACGTTAAATCAGTACTCGCACCATTCCAAAATTTGAAACAAATGTATTAAACTGTCGACTAATATCTCCAAGCAAAAAGACGTCATGAATTTTAAAAAAAAATTATATCACTATCATTGTTACTGTGTTCAAACGTGATAAGGAACAGGTTCCACTATTGACTGTATATCGCAGCATTTGGCTGTATTTTTTATTTGAAGAAATTGGTGGATATTATATTATATAAGTGCCCCAAAATTTTGTCCTTTCAACATTTTCCCCAAATTTTTCCTTACAAAAGTATCAGTGATTTTGGATGACTACCCCTTAATTTTGAAAAAAAAAAAAAATTCAAATTAACTTATTTACTGAATTTTTTCTGAATATAGATTATTGCAAACAACAATACCAAGTTATTTATTTAAGGGTAAATAGAGAGTTGAAAAATGTTATATTAAAATTTCGAATATTTCAATTTACTTTTAAATCAAATGTCTATATGAAAAGTCGTATTTGGTTTCATGATCCTAATTACCGATAAATATAATAGAATTTATCCAAGTACACGTCTTGGTCAATATTTGTAACTAACTTAATGCAACAAATTTATTTAGGATTTCCATTTATTAGCAGGATAATATGAATGTACATGAGCCTTTTAGACATTAATACTTACGTAAAAATTAAAATCCAGAGTATTCTTATGCTCAATTCATTTCAGCTGGGATTGCATATATTTCTTTAACACACAATATTAATATTTCAGTCAGATGTGTATAGTCTTTATATGAAATTTATAATCAAAATTAATGAATTTTACATTTTGATAACCCTTGTGCAAATACCAATATTTGCATATTTGTTATCCACATTAAAAAATAAAAATATATACATCTCGTGACAAATTTATACCAGTCAAATTCTGAAAAACAGATGTGCTAAGAAATCCTCACACACATACCACACAAATATTTTATAATTTTAATTTTTTTCTATGGAATTATGGATTCAATTTTTTTTTATTTTGACCATGTACAAGAGAACAGGACTTTTAAGTTCAATATAGCACACACAAATTTATATTCTATAATACACACATTCTAACTAAAAAAATTTAATGCCTTAATTTTTTACCACATTCAGAATTTATAATTCTCCATAAATTATATATTTTTACTAAAATGGTACTGCGAATATAAACTTTGAAAATGTTGCATAATTTTTACATATAATTGTACAAAAGGTAATTTTCATTTCTAAAGTTTGAAAGTGGTATTTGATTCATCAAGTATAAACATTAATGAACCTGTAGTAAATTAAGACATTTTTCCATTTCTGTAGTGAATTCTTTTCGAAATTTTGTATTCCCCCCATAAGAGTAAAATTATTTATAAAATACATACTTATATACTTGTTTTAATGTGACATGTATGGTAGTAGATTCTTGTGTTCTTATTTTAGATAATTAAATACAAAAATATCTCTACGAGTATTAACTATTCTGAAGGTGTGTAACATTTAAGTTAACTAAATATATTTTATCTTTTTATGTATGTTCTCTATATAATTTAATTTAAAGTAAACAAAAGTTGACTTTGAAGTACTTACATTCTTGTAGACATCTATCCAAAATCCTTTTAGAAGTTTCTTTTGTAAATACAAAAAGGGTAAGAATGGAGCTCGGTTTTATATGGCGATGGCTTGTTGGTATTGAAAAACAAGCCTATCGAAGTGGTCAGGACATACTAAACAGTGAGGAGATGTTTAAAATCCTTACGCTTCATCATTCTTATACATATTTATAAAACACTACAATTTTTACCCGGATATTAATAAAATACTTTCTATTCATCCAATGAAGTTCAAAGAAATTTATTTAAACTTGTAGTGAATGACAGTATATGCAAATACACTTTTTTCAAACATTATATCATTAATTACCGGTTAATTAATTTAATTTAATTAATTACTGGTTTTCGACGCCAACTTAGATTCGCCTCTATTGTTGTAACAATGCAACTGTTAAAACAATGGCAAAAGTTGGCGTCGAACATCGAATTTTCCGCCAAACTAGCCAAACCGGGTGAGCATTGTTACAAAAATGGAGACAAATGATGCTCTTTTTATAACATGTTTTATAATTTTCACTTATATGTAACGGAATCTTAAAACTTGATGTTTTATCAACTTTAAAAAGTCAGAATAATTCAAAATTTTGTACAATTGTCTAGGAATGACGACAATACAATAATGTCATAGTTTTGTCCCATTGTCCTGATCAGGGCATCAGGAATAACGATTTCCAGATTTGACGACTAATCCCATATACCACTTCCAGATTTAGTGACTAAAAGATTAAGGTGCATACACTCGGGGTTAATAGAACTGAAACAAACATAAAGTGTTATTTATCTATATTTTTATGAGAGGAAGGGAAGAGTGTTTGTACATCAGCAATTACTTGCCATAATGTAAAACAATCGTTTAGTCTCCGAAAATGAAAATTAAAAAAAAGACTCATGCATGTGGAAAAAAGTAATTTGTGTTCTAACTGCTAAATATTTATTTTTATAAAGCAATATGTTTAGAAGTGACTATATGAATTAACATTAAAGTAATACGTTTAAAAGAAGATAATACGATTGACGTCTAATATTACTTCTTAATACACTTTTATTACTTTAACCTGTATCAAAAGAGACAGAATCTTTGATATATAACGATAGGGGACTGATCCGATGCCCCTCCAATCAAAGAGAATAAATTCCTTTCAGATCCGTTAATTAATATACATTGAAGAGAAAGACTAATTCCACCAGTTACATAATTCCCTGGCTCCAAATACGAAAAACTCAAGTATAAATTCAACAATGAGTAAATAATAGTTTGAAAACTAAAAAACACACTTTTATTGTAGTACGAACAAAAAAAAAAAATGAAAAATAAATTATAGTTTAAGAAAACTGAAAAAAAAAACTTTTATAGTGTGAATCGAACTAAAAAATAAACATTTTTACACTCAGGATTTTGGAAAAGAACTAGTATGAAATTATAACAATTAATATATGGCTCCCCACGCTTTTACACCAATGGCATTAATTTTCTCGTTAATCATTTCATACTTACAATAGTTTTATATTTCTTACATTAAGATTTAACCCTGACTTCATTTGGTTAACCCTAACTTAAATTAATTTTTTCCTGTATTTGTTCATTTTTATTCTAAATTTCGTTTTTCCTACGATCCAACTCTGTTGGATTGCAGGTCAGCTCTGATTGGCTACACCCTTTCATTCCCTAGTTATACCATATAAGCCGAACACTAGTTTCGTCCAATCAGATTGCTATCTCTCACTTCACGATTTTCGCTCACCTCTGTCAGATATTTTTTCCCGCGCTCTGATCTTCAGTTTTTGCTGTAACTTGATTGGCTGGGCTTGCTCCGCCCACTCTCAGATTTCCTTTTTGTCTGTTTTTCAAGCTCTGTAAAGAGCTTTTTATTAATTATTAAATCCCCACCTCCTATTTAATTGCTAATTAATGTATTCTCTATTATTTTTATCTTCTAATTTCAATAACATTTTTTTTACAATGGACATTGGTAGAATTTTTATACAGTCATCTTAAAATCCCTGAAAGGAGATTAGAGTCCGGCAGGACTAGGTGCTCCAAGCAACATTTGCCAACGATATACCCTGACAGTGAAGTTCTGTTTTTTCTCCTTCATTCGGGTGGGGCTCCGCTCCCATTGCCCACCCCCTGCGGTCTAGGCCGTGGAATTTTTGTTTTTGTTTCTTCACTTAGGATCAAAGAAGAAGCTAAGTCTTTTAGGCAGAGTCGTGGTTAGACAATGACGAACATGTCTCGATACCTGACTTAATTCCAATTCTGTGTACAATTTAAACGACCGGGCCACAGAGCAGCTGGTGTTGCGATCTATCGTAAACAGAACGACTCACATGTTGTGGCTCGATGTGTGGATATTACTTATTGTCAAACAAGTGGACTGGGTATTGTTAGTCAAGATATTGGGGATATCTGTGTGGCAGAATCCTTATTTGAAAATGGACAAACAGTGATTTCGGTGATCGTATACATTTCTCCGAATCAAACGATTCAAAAAATTAAAAAGATTTCCTGCATTTTTTTTTACTTTTACCATATACCGAAGGTAGTTTTGTTCTTTTAAAAAAAACTATCACTGGCTTCCCATGATTTTGAGTGGTGATTTTAAAGTTGGCTTGCACAAAAGGCGAAGATGATTTTAGGTATTGACAAGTGTTGATTTTTTAAAATAATTTTAAATATAAAATTAATGTGATTTACACACACACACACACTTAGATGCAATATTTATTATGAATGCAATTTCTCGATATGTCATAAACAGAAATTTTAGGTTTCAGATCTGCCAACTGTTTTTGAAATATCTATACATCACATGTATCTAATATTAACTGAATACATTCCTTGTATAGAGAGAGAGAACCAGTTTTTTAAAAGTTGCTTATTCATATCAGATGCAGATTATACCGTTTCTTATGTAAATTCAATTCTGTACGTCATAAAATTGGCAACGTTTTCTCAAAGACACAGTGTGTCCTTTGTGGATTCGTGGGTCACACCAAAAATGCTTGTAGTGGTGTATGCTTTATTAGCCGTTTATCTGACGCTTACGACAGAAATTAATGAGCCTCAATTTGCTATATGGGTAAAATTCCTTGGACAAATTTGGTACAAAATTTAAGAATGGTCTAAGATTTCAAGATATAACTTGACCAATATTCCTCCGAGAATAAAATAGAACTGTTAAACGAAATGTGATTTGGGGTGCCAGATTTTTTTTCTCTTGGTTTTTTATTTATTTCATTTCTTCCCCTCCCACGCATACTGAAACTGCCTTTGTTTCTCTTATGACTGTAAGGACAGGTCATGTCCTGTATAAGTACATTTTAGGAAATTAACTTTTTGAAAAATATTATGGATCGTTGCACATCATTAAATTATAGTTCTTTCTTTGAATTTGAGTTTTTATTCAGTTTTTTTATATATTTTATTAGCGAGAGTTTTATAATAAGTTGTATTCACTTAATTTTTTACCATTTTTTTAAACTTTTTTTTTTTTTACTTTGCACTTAGCTGTAACCAAACTACTATTAAGTTAATAGGCTTTTTAGATTTTGAAAACTTATATCAGTAGTAATCGGATCATCGATATGGATGCCAGAATTGCCGGATATTGTAAAAAGTAAGGGAAAAGAAAGAAAAAGTTAACTAGATCAGATCTTGATGTTGAAAAATAATCACTCAAATCACGAACTGCAGTTTTTTTCTTCCTTATAATGTAAGGAATAAACATTCTTCAGCTTGATGTAATTCACATTCAAGTTACTCACCTCCCTGCCTGAGAGATCCCCGTGTGTTTTATGTCTTTCTTTTATTATGGGAACCCTTACAAAATCTTAACTCCCTTCTTAATAAATACCCCACAAGGATGCAGTAAATTTTTTTCTGAACACGTTCAGCGTTTCTGAAACAGTGGGCTGCACCCCCTGGGGGAGTGGTAGACCCTACAAGGGGGGGGGGTAGACCCTATCTAAAATAAAAGTTTTAAAAAAAAATAACTCGAATGAAGTAAAACACAAACACAATAAGAAATCTGACATAAGAATTTCTGACATAATAAGAAATTATCATTTACACTGATATAATGTATTTATAACACCTGGCGATATTACGTCATCAAAAATAAAACCTTCAATCTTTGATTCTATAAACAAAAGCATTTTGTTTGAATTGTTGTAATCCCACACACGATGAGAAATTTTCTTATTACGTTTATTTATAAAGCTAAAATATAACTCTCTCTCTGAGAAAAAAACATAACCCAGTATCCAGAATCAAAAAATTTTAGGAAAATAAATTTTTTTTCATCAATGTTATTATTATTGAAATATTGTACATTAACTGTGGGAATAAAATGAAGGCTTAATTCACTTTCCCCCCTGAACAAGCAAGGGAAGAATCTACTGAAATAATGCACATTGTTCATGAAAGCGAAAGTCAATTTGAGAAAAGCGATTAACAAGAAATGAAAGGAAAACTTTCAAATGCTTCCTAAAGTGCTTCATCAACAAAGATATAAAGCTATAAGTGACCACAAAACACACTGCACCCTGTTAAAAAGATACAAACAAGAAAAAGTTAAACATGCAATAAGTATCGAACATCAAGGACAGTAAAACTACAATAACTTGAACAAAATATTTATAGTTTTGCCTGGAAATATTAGTGAAAATTGCCTGTGATTTGCGTTCTGTATTAAGGTCATGCACATTTGATTCATTTTTAAATTCAGTTTTATTTAATTTTTTTCTGAAAATATCAAAGAAAAATTTAAAAGAATTTTTAAGTAAGTAAGGATATTTTCTCTTATTTAAATTATTC
The DNA here is from genome assembly GCA_019973975.1 of Trichonephila clavata. Lineage (NCBI taxonomy): Eukaryota > Metazoa > Arthropoda > Arachnida > Araneae > Nephilidae > Trichonephila > Trichonephila clavata. The sequence goes on from BMAO01023594.1 coordinate 19,299, forward strand.
ACCAGAATTAGGTATTTTTTCGTGTACACTAAAAATAATTATAAAAAAAGGATCGAGGTGTGACTAAGTTACCTTGCACGATTAATACAGTTAATATCAAGAGCTTGCATGTTCCCGGATTAAGACATTTTGAAGTCTTCTCGCTTTAAATTTTAAAAATAACACAATTATTCTTCATTCGAACTTTATATTCTTTTTTATTATTTAACATTAATTCTAAATGCTAATTCTGTGATGCTTAAAACGACAGTTCGTTTAAAACTATTGACAATATGATCATTCAATTAAAAAATCATTTTATATTTTTGTATACATTATTGTGCACTTGGTTTTACTTTCCTTGCAATTCAGCTATTATATGATGAATAATGTTTTTTTTTTTTTAAATGAAGTCAAACAAAGACCGGTCACTTCAACCAGTACAGTTTTAATGTATCAGTACTGCACAAGTTATTTAAGTAATTTCTTAATACTAAATTAAGAATAAGTTTAATAATTATTGCTGACCTTATGGCCTCTTCTTGCAGAACTAAAATTTTCAAAGAAATGCTTAATATTAGGAATCGATACATTACCACTGACAAATATTTGTTTTTGCTGTTGTAAAGATTATTCAATAAAGCCGTTTTATCATCTCTTGAAAGAGATCTTCGAGAAAGAGCTTCACTAAACGATTCCTGCTTATCGGTGTTATTTAAATACACTTTCGTGGGAAAAAAATCAAACAATTAATGACCCAATAGCCTTGAAACAATTTATTTTCTATAAGTATATTTTTCATTTGTATGATATGAAAGATAAATAAAATTAGCTCTGCTTATAAAATGGCCCACTGTTGTCTATTACATATATCTCTAATCAGAAAAAATATCAATTCGCACCTATACGACATCGACAGCAAAATGAAAAACTGATATATTAGATTTGTTATAAAAGAACTTCCCACCAAATTTTCATAAATAAATAATTGAATTTATCAGAGCAATGGGTTATGACCGAGGCACATAAAAAAGTCCAGGTGGGCTGCAGGTTGAGTATGGCTGGACAAGACTATTTTTCTAATGACATTTGTACTTCTAGAAATTGATGTTGGAGGAAATAGATCATTAATTAAATATTATTTTGCAACCTGTTCCAATTTAAAAATTAGACAAAGAAAAACAATGCAATAATTATTCTATTACTTAAAAGTAATTTAAATCGTTGTTTGTAAAAACTGCAACCCCATTAAGGAATCCTCAGAATTAATTACTATTTAATGTTACTACTTGTATTAGTAGAAATAAATGACGGAATTTTCAAACCAAACGAATAATATTAAGTGTCAAAAATCAGTATTTGGTGTAGCTACCACACGCTGCAATATGTGCTGGTATAGGACGTGACGTTGAGTCAAACAGATTTTGAATATTTGCTTGTGGAAGAGAATTCTATATAAAAAAGTTCGTCTTTTGAAGCTGCATGACACGGATCACGAGCGAGAAGCCAACCAACCAAATCCCACACTTGATCAATAGG
>BMAO01023595.1:0-17136 GCA_019973975.1 Trichonephila clavata
TTTATATTTTGACTTCTCGTTTGAATATACTTTTGCGGTTTCTTATAATTGTAGCACCATCATCCTCAACCTTATAAATTTGGATATGTAGTGAAAGATCATCATGGGTCTCAGCACAGACACGAACATGGAGATGGGCATGGTCATGTTCAAGGAAGCTATGGATTCACTGACCACAGAGGCATTCACAGGGAAGTTCACTACGTAGCTGACCACCAAGGATTTAGAGCTACTGTGAAGACCAACGAGCCTGGAACTGCTAACCAAGATCCTGCTCATGTTAAACTCCATTCGAATGCCCACCATGATCTTCATCATCATGGACATAATCATCATGAGCACCACCACCATGGTCATCATCATCATCAAGGACATCACCATGGTTGAATTTATTCAAAGAAATATTTATAACCAAAATAATACAGTGTAGAAGAGATTTTGTAACTGCTATTTGCCAAACTATCAACAATCATTGATTTCACTAATATTATTTTATAAATATATTTATGAGCTTCATGAATAAATAAATACTTTTTTAAAAAATGTCTAGTTTTTCATATTAATTATCAAAACTTTTGGCTAAATATTTGATATGAAACACTTTCAATACAAGGAAGAATTGTATCGTGAAGTTGTCAAAAATAGATACTTAAAAATTCTCTTTTTGTAGGTTATATATTTATTTCAATTAACTGCATTGAAAATTTAACGTAAGATGAAAATTCATACAGAAATAACTTGATTTGAATAAAAATACTTATACGGGAAGCGACAAATTAATTCATTAACGTAATTTAATAATAAAACAGAAAAGTGACAAAGAGAGATTAAAAATCACGAGAAATATCTATATATTGAGGCTATTAATTTTTTCCTTCATTTATAGCTTAATTTATTTTCTGTTATTATTCAAATACATACAGAATAAAAATAAATGTTGCAAGTTTTATGCGTATCGTTTTGAATTCAACATTTTTAAAGCAATACAACAATAAAATTACTATTAAGGGGTTTTAGATTCAGTTAAAATTGCAATATGCAGATTTAAAGTAATTTTAACAATATAAAAGACTAATAATAACTGTTTCAGCAGTCTCAGAATGAACTTTTTTTTATATTTCTAAATTATTTTTAAAATGGAAAGGGATTTTTTGAAATACACAATCTGGTGTCTAATATGTCCTTATAATATATTTCAAGGTCATTGGTTTTGGTATGCAAATAAAAAATGTTTCGGAGTTTAGAATTTATCGTCATTTTTTCGCTTATTTATATATAATCTTGCTCTCATAATCAATAGGGATAAAAAAAAGAGCTAATTGTTCTTCACTCTTTATCTTCGTGTGTTTTGTCAATATAATGCCATAACATCGAATAGTGGTTATTACGTAATATAATTTCTAAGAGACATATCATATTATGAAAATAATATCTTTTGATACAATCTGATATTCAGTAAAATGATTGATATATTCTACTTTATTTTTAGAGGCAGATTTTCATGTTTTTTTTTTAATTAAGAGTGCGATTCAATTGATAAAAATCGGTCAAAAAATCAAATGTAATTTTTTTAGCCAAAATTCTTCTTTATATACTTTTCTATAACCTCACAAAATTTCAAAGCCCTTAACTTAAAAAAACGCAGCAATATATATATGATAGATTTTACGTTCGTTTTTATTCACGTCCCTATGACAAATCAAAACCTTAAACTTACTTATCTCAGAAAGATAAAATAACTAGTTTGTATTTATCTAAAAGGGGCCTTCTTGTGCCTAATGCTTTGATTTTTTTTACCTATTGCTAATAGTACATGGAATAAAAGTTGGCATTCAGTTTTGAATCAAAGCAATACATATTTTTAAAAAATAATTGAATTCAGAATGTATACATTTTTTAAGGAATTTTTAATATGCATTCATAAAGAAGTATTGCACGAATATTAATCATGTTATCACAAAACCCATACTAACTTTTGCTATACATAGTTTGACGTACTTGTAAATCAAATTTCATGCGTGTATGTAAGTTTTTATAGGAGGAGTAGAATTTTAAAATCATTTCACAAGTTTAAAGTGTTTTTTCCTTAAACAATTAAATGACTAGCTTTTTATAAAATTTTGAGGACAAAATCTGTTTTACGTAGTATACACACATAGGAGGCAATCAAAAAAATTTTGAAAATACTTACATTAAGTATGTTTGCGTAAATCGTATCATGTCCCTTTAAACTCCACATACTCCAGGAAAAAATAATTATATTCAACAAAAATAAAAATGTATAAGTAAAATTTGCTTAAATTGTCTATCTTAATTTTTTTAAAGGTTTGGTAAAATCAAGACTGCTCTTGAGAGAAACAGCAATGAATTATACATAAATGGGAAAAAAGAAGAGATGTAACTTGCAATTCAAATTTTATTGATTTCTGTAATCTTATCCATACTTCCCTTGCCTTCTCAAGAGCGTCAGTTACTAAATTAATAATGTAAATATATTCCTAATAGTGTAAAATCTATTTTTGAAAATAAGCGTAATTGCCATAAACTAATATAACAAAATGATGATCGCAATATTTTTTTTCCTGTATTAAAACATGGATAAGTATTCAAATGTTTTAAAATATTTAAAACTAACCTCTGGAAAAACAATGATCAGTTTCCTAAGTATTACATGATCTCAAATATATATGCATTTAAAATATGCAAGAAATTCATGATGCGAAAGCAAGATAAGGTAATGAAATACATTTTGAATATCATATATATATTTGTATATGAATAATAATAACAGCACATTCTGAGAAAAGACAGAAATAAGAAAAACAGCTCTTCTAATAAAATATCAAAATATGAATCTCAAATTCAAAAATAACGAGCTATATAATAAAATATCAAAATTTGAATCTCAAATTCAAAAATAACGGGCTATATAATAAAATATCAACGCTTAAATTTAGTTTAATTCTTTATATATATATATATATATATATTATCCAAAATCAATCTCAGACTTAGGACAAAAAAATGGGATTGAACTAATTTGATGGTAAAAATTTTCTTCTATTACAATTTGGTTGGTTGAAATGGTAGTATCCAGATGCATTAAACCCCAAACTTTAAAAGTTAATATTCCAAAAATGAGGATATTCGCCGTTGCAAAGTATTTAAAAATATCAAGACTAAAAATATTAAAATACTAAAATTATACAACCATACACTACATGACTAGTGCTTTACTTTCAAATGTTTTAAATTTGTTGAAAGTTAGGTTTGAGTAACATTTCTTGACATATTGATTACGAATACGTATTTATTTATGATTACTACACGTTATATAAACAAGCGTACCACCCACTTACACATAAAATCAGCAATGATGACGGACAAAAACGTTCTTCACTTGATTCCAAATAAACTTCAATCAAAATGATATACTCCTATCACGTAAGCTTCCAGAAAGTTTTTCAGTTACTCAATTTCATAGTCTTAGTACGTTGTTTGTTTGTATTCAGTAGCCGATGCAATATTGCAACATCTGACCACACAACTTCTCGACACGGTCCATTTTTAAGTGCTAAAAGCACAGTAAAAATTGTTTTTTTTTCTGTTAGGAGGAGAGTATATAAAAGAATTAAGTCTCACGAGTTGTCTTGGCAGAATTAAATCTATAAGGAATTTTAAGAAAATCCTACTCTCAGAAATTGAAACAGAGAATCATACGCAAACACACACAAGCACGAAAAATTAAAGTGCAACCTATATATATATATAATTTTGTGGGTGTCCAGTTTAAAAGTCAAGGAACATTAAAACACGAAATTTGTAAAGTGCATTAAACGTTTTTTTTTTAATCCCCCTCTAAAATATGTATAAGTTTAATACAAACATTACCAAAGAATTCACCAAAAGAAACGCATTAGGTAGACTAATCACTCAAGGGAATCTCGTACCGATAGCACGCACAATTCAAAGTTCTTGTACGGAACACATGCAGGTCAACATGACCATCGAGAGAGGTCCCTACCCGAACCCTAATTCCATCACTTCTGTAACCGGGTCTTAAAATAATGTTGGATTGATTGTATCTATAATGCGTTGTTCTCTTCCGATCAACAAAAGCCTCCAGCAGGAACCTGTACACTTCTGTGAAAGACTAGAGAAACTCATTGCCTTCTGTCTAACAAACATGTTCTCTGGTTCTATATATAAATGAGCACATCTATGTTGTCAGTAAAGTAGGAGACATATAACATCATCATCCCTAGATACCTGCATTATGATGACGTCTTCACGCTGTAGTATCAGAGATTCTTGTTTCTGATACTACAAAATGATCTGCAACAACTTCAGGCATAGCATGACTTCTCCTCCTTCTTGCGGAAAGAGCTAAAAATAGTCTCCCACAGGTGTTATCTTTCATGTAGATCATAAGAGAAATGTCTTCTTGATACGGAATCTTCAGATTTAAACTAATCTCACAATCACTGGACCACACTGCGAGATGCATTTAGATGTCCAGCACCTTCTTCTTGTGGCAACCGTATTTCCAACTATCCGACAGACTTCTATCTTAACGAATGGGGTAGCGATTTCTGTCTTGAATATTGTGTACAGAGTGGTCCACAAATGTCTAAGACATACAATCATGCACTAAACGTATACACCAGATGGAATTATATTTTTTAATAAAAAGTGTAGTTATCATTTTTTGCATATTTCTTTTAATTATTATCATTTATTATTATGAATCTCGTTGTTACTTCTATTTTTGTCTTGGCGAGCTTTGAAAACAAGAGTTGTATCCTGTTTTTTGAAGGCCAGTATATAAATATTTATTAATATAAAAACAATAACCAAATACTAATATATATATATATATATATATATCTTCATATATAAGAATCCCTTGTCACGGTGTTTGTCCGTGATGGACTTCGAAACTACTCAACCGATCCTAATATAATTTTGTATATTGTGTGTCATTTCATTCAACTTAAAATATGAGATAGTTTTCATCTCAATTTTTGACATCATTATTGTTTTATTGACAGAAATGTGTAGAAGGCGGGAAACGGGAAAATTCGCAAAATGTCGGAATGCGTGTGTGCCTGCGGAAGCGGATTTTGTCGACCAAGGTGCATGGAAATTTAATGTCTGGTGTATTTTGGGGTGTTAAATCCGAATTCTGAATTGAATCTGAATAATATCCTTATTTTTGCCGGATAATGCTGGTCTACCATATTTTAGACACACCCTGGCAGGGGCTTACCTTAAAAGCCTTGGAGCGCGGAAACGCATATTAAGACGAGCGTATATTAAGACCCTGGTGTATATTAAGACCCTGGCGTATATTAAGACGAGCAATCTGAATCGATATGAGAAATTTTCGCAACTTTGCCGGATAATTCTGGATGACTGTCTATTAAGCAGGCCATGACAGGAACTTGGGGAGGGAAAAATACTTTTTCTGGTCATTTTCGGGATGGTGAATGAGAATCCGAAATCGGATATTAGAAATTCCCATAACTTTGCGGATAATGCGGACGACTCTAATGCCCCTTTCCAGCAACTGAACTTGCAGGCTCAGGGGAGCCGAAAGTAGTCCCCAGTTACGTCTAGATATGGGAAACGTGAATTTGAAATCAGATTTCAGACACTCCCATAAATTTGCGAAGATACTGTTAAAATTAGGCGAAATCACTTTACGTTCGAGACCCTCTTACGAATTTTATTCCCTCTAGCGTCTGAATTAGCACGCGCTGGTGTACCGATATTCAGTCCCGTGAGTGTTTAGGAGTGAAAAAAGAGAATCTGAAATCGGGTTTCAGGAGTTCCGGTAACTTTACCGAATAATTTGTGACGACCGTAATATGCATGCACAGCGGTGTCAGTCTAACTTGCAGATGTAGGGACACAAAAAGTGGGTCCCTGAAGTATTTTGAAAAGGCCGATCCGAATATTCAAGCCAATTCGAGAAATTCCCGTTACTATGTCAAATAATGTCAGACGACCATACTTTAAGCGAACCATGGCAGGGACTTATCTTAAAATATAAATATTTATTAATAGTCAGTCTAACTTGCGCTCCGGGTGGGGAACAAGAATCTGAAATTGGACTTTAGAAACTCCAGTAACTGTCGGATAATGCCGGACAGTAGTACTGCGCCCCCCCCTTCAGGAACGGAACTTGCAGGGCGCTAAAAGTGGGCACCAAGTGCGTCTCGGAATGGGGAACGAGAATTTGGATTTGGATTTCAGAAACTCCCTTAATTTTTCTGGTCAAATGGCTTTGTGTTCGAGTCCCGCGTCCATATTTTTATTCCCTATAACTAATAAACTTTTAGGCGCAGCCTTGCGAAAATACGCTCGACAAAAAATTGCTATGACATTTGCATCTTCAGGCATTGGATCGACTTTATTAAATGGTGGACAAACTGCACATTCAGCATTCCAGCTGCAATTAAAAACTGCTAAAAATCTGCTCTATTAACCTCATTTATAATATTAAATCTTCATATGTTTCTAACAATTTCGTAAATAATTCATGCGTTGCACTCTACTCAAATAAAAGATGAATAAAATGCAAAATTAAAAAAGCATATGTTGTTTTACGTTTAATTTCGACTTTCCAAAATTAATTTGACTTCATTGAATCCATGTATTTAAACAAAGCCGCAGCAACGCGCGGCCGTCAGCTGGTATATATATATATATATAACATCACGGTAAATGGTATTATTTATTGTAAATAATTGATTATTAATCATTTGGCCAAGAATAGAAGTGCATGTAGAGGATGTTGGATTGATGATGTATCATCTTGTATAGCAGGTTATTCTACTATATTTCACATTTAGACAGGAACATGCATAAAAAAAAAAGCCTTTAAAAACTGTAATGATTTAATTATTCCCAAAACTAACTAATTTATGACTTTTACAAATTGTAACAATACAAGAATGATTTTTTAAAAAAGAATTTTGCTTTTGTCGTTTTATTAATATACATCCATTAAAGAAAGTGTTTTTAGATGATAAATTTAATATATGTTACAGAGTTTAAAAGTACTATAAAATTTGTCAGATAATATGTTTCGTATTTTAGACTTTTAGGAAGTATTTAATGATTAATTGTAGTTATAATTTTTCAACTTTTTTTAATATAACTGATTTTTATACATCACACAATTGGATTCTTAGAATTGTATTTCTAAAATTATATTTTGAAAACTGTGCAAAACGTCTTTCAGTACAAATTTAAATCAATTATGTAAGTAACTTGTAATTTTCTTTCCATGTACAAACATACAGAAATAGCAAAAAATAACTTTATTTTAAAAATTAAACTATAAAAAAAAATGATTTTTCTGCTGAAAAATCAATTTTCTGGTATTGAGACGCATTTCCACTGAACGCTTGAATTAGTTTTATAAATTCTTTGGGTAGAAACCGGTGTTGAGTTTAGCTAACACGTTATTATACTAAATTGTTGACCTTAAAACGGTAAGACAGACCATTTAGTGCCTAGTGCTTTCATTCGAATTGTGACTATATAAATACCACCACAATACGCAAATTGTCAAACCTTTCTTGAAGTTTTACTATTCAGTTTCATTTTCTGTGAGTTTTTTTCCTCGGAAATTATACAATGATTTCAAAGGTGATTGTTTCTGCTTTTGTTTATCTTTTTCTCGGAATCATACTGTTGTGAATTATCTTACTTAAATTTAGCTTATTTATTTAATAATTTGGTTATAATCTTTTATGAAAACGCGAGATTCGTCTAAATATAAAAATTTCATCTACAATATAATTGGTTTTGTTAAAATATGATACTTACATTACTTAATAAAAAATTTTGCTGTCAACTTAACTTTACTTTATTGATACAACAAAATATTAATAAGCAACTTTAAAAAAATCAGTTTTTAATTTATCTTACTTAAATAGCATTATTGATTTTTTTTTGGAAATTTTTTAGTTCAGAAGTATTTAGCTATTTTTTTTTCATTAAAAAAAGAAATGATGAATGAAATTTTCATTTGAAAATGAAATACGTAATACAATTTTTTAAATATTTTTCAGGTTTTCATACTCATAATAGCGAGTGCTGTTGTTTATGCAAGTCATCATGAGCATCATGAAGTATGTTTTTCAGTATTAATAATTCTTGATTAAATCATTTGTATTAAAATTAAATATAGATACAACAAAATAAATAATAATAAACTGATCATTAAAATAGCCTCGGAAAGAGTTTCATAAATATTAAATTACCTTAAGAAAAAAAAACCTTTAACATTAATGTTATGGGGTCCATCATTCTGATGGATGTCTTTTGAGCAAAATTGCAAAACCTGGTACAGTAGAGTCTCGAAAATTTTGCTTAATGAGGACCGAAGGATGGACGAGTCTGTGAAAATGCCGAATTATCGAGAAAGGGATTTAAAAAGATTAAGTACGAGTGTGTTTTCTCAGAAAGCATTTTACCGCATTTGTATGTATTGTTTACTTGAGAATATAACAGAAAATAAATTACCCAAATACCTTTAAGCAAAGGAAAAATACTTATTTTATGAAGGCATATGGCAAAGGTAGAGAACCCGCGGCTTCCGTGAGTTTCTTGTACGGCTTTCACAAAAGCTAGCATTTGTATTAGTTAACATTTAATTATCTAGATTACAACAGTTTGGAAATCAATGAAGTTAAATAAAGAATGGCATGAATGTATCTTTAAATGACTGCTCAGGGAAAATAGCCAATTGTATATTTTAAATGTTAGAAAGCGCAACAAGGCAACACTACCAGACATGCTTATTTTGATGATCAATTAAGGCTTCCCTTTATGAAGCTTGATAGAAATATATATATATGCTTACATAAATAAAAATACCAACTATGAAGAATGGAAAGTTACAACTTATCTATGAATTTAATAATTTTATAAAAAAATAATAATCAATAATGTTAAAATAAGATTTCACCCTTATGGGAATACAAAAATATTTTGTTCTGTAACTTTTTATGTTAAATAATAAACAAATAAGGATTTAAATTTTTTTAATAATATTTCTATATGATGCATAAAAATGTTAAATCTATATAAAAACTATAATAATTTCATAAAAGTCGCCTTTATAGGTACATCAACCTATGCCCCCTCCTTTGTTACTAGTTAATCTAACTAGCGACCTCTAATGGTAAAAAAGGTTTCCCACCTCTGGTACATAGCATTCACTTTAAATCACTTCAACCACTTCAAAATATTTTTTGAAGGCATAAAGCTGTCTAAATTAAAAATTTAGTAGCCGAAAAAATGGCTACATTTTTTTTAAAGAAATGCGTGGTACCCTGTTGTTGTCTATACTGCACTCTGCGTTTGGCTGCTTCATCACGAAGATGACGAAGGAACAGTACGTATATTGCCGATGCATCTTGTTCAAAACACTGAATTGTGATTTCGACAGACTTTAATGCTTTACTATGTGATATTTTAGGAATTTATACAGTGTTCTCATGGTTAACATCATAAGTTTTTCATTAACTGGGACCTGAGCAATATATTCTTCATCGGTCATCTGCACGTGGAGTTTTTGCGACCTGTTAGAGCCTGGCTGAGTTATTCGGACTGCAGAGTGTGCTGAGTTTTCGGGACTCTTCTGTACTCTAAATTTATTCTGATAATAATTTGTGTAATGAAGCTAGTATATTCCCAAATTATACAAATTTTAATAGTTTAATTTTTTAAAAAATTAAATTAATAATTTTTGTAATGAAATACGGGATTTCTTTTACCCATCAATTTGTCTGGTGTCCATAATGTGATAGAAATACAAACATTTCTTTAAACTACTGTCAAATGCTCCTTTTTATATTCGTCATTATTACCAAATCGCAGTCCCATTAGAAAGAAAAAAAATCTTCATTATTAAATATTTTAGAAGACTGCCTTCCGTTTTATAATGTAATACATCTTATAGTGAATAATATTCATAAATTCTTTTATTTCACGCGTCAGTATTTATTCAGCATCCAACAATTTTTCTTAAAATGTAATAGTTTAATCCCCTCTATTAAATATGCCTACTTCAGCAAATAAGCTCTTTATTCCTTTTAAATTAGTTGCATTTTGGCATTATAACCTTTGCAGATACAGCAAGTCCCATAGTAGAGCCATTTCATTGAGGGCACCATCTAGTGGCGGTTGCTGATACCAAATTTTTGACGCTTGAAATTATTCAAGCTCTCATTGGATGTTAAATATTTAAGTGATTTATTTCGAGTCAAATTGATTGTCAAGAGATCTTTTACGCGTATCACACAATCGTATGACATGCGTGCGTACAAATTTCGCATCCTGAAAATCTATCGACTCCAACTGGGGTAGGACCCACATCCTTGGACATACGAGGTGGGCTCGTTACCATTAACCCCCTGGCCCACAGCAAATAAGTAGAGTATGTAAAATATTAAACGCAAGTAAAGTTGCATTTAAATCTATACAAAATACATATTTCATAACTTTATTATAATTTCCTTAAATTTTATTTGTCCTAGATAATAATAATTAATAGTAGTTACGATTTTCTGGGTTTTTTAAGATGTATATTCATTATGATCAACACATATAACATTAAAAAAGAATAAAAATCGACATTAATTTTCTCTCTTGATTAGCGTCATTTACAAGAATAAAAAATATCTGATTCCTTTTTCTTTAAGAATTTTTAAAAAACATATATCAGAAGGCAAAAAATAAATAAACAATAATAATAACTTGAAATAAATATTTTATAAGTTTTTTGTAGAATTTTTTTCTATATTTTTTAATACCTCCTTTGTGTAAAAAGCAAGCATTATTTTCTCTCCTTATAAAAAATGCATTTACAAAATTTTTCATCTATTATATTTTTCAATTAAAATAGTCTACTATATCTGCGTATTATCTTTACCATGCAACATTTTTGTCACGTTCAATAAACTTCATGATTTATTGAAAAATAAGTGAAAATAGACAAATATAAAAAAAATTCTTGAAATATATTTATAATCTGATATAAAGTTAAAATATCCGAGTAATTCCTTTAGAACCTTTCACTTTCATTAGATAACATTACAGGTGGGGCTCCAAACATCTGATGTATCATAAACACTGTTTTTGAAGTCCTACTAACGAACATATAAAACAAATAGCATAAACTTTATTTTCGATCATTACCACGAAAAATCAACAGTAAGATTTACCGATTATTTTGAGCTTCCCTTTAAAACTCAACCACCTTGTGTAAATGCACATTTTGTACAAGTGTTCAGTTTACTCGAGCAACAAAATTATATTATAACTTTAAAAGAAACAGCCAATATAATTCCTTAAGCGAAAAGCATTTTGAATGTAATATAAAATAAGTTGACATTCAGCACCTATTTCTCTAAATTATATTTAATATATTGTAATAATACGAATATATGTCATATTTATTTGTTCCACAGCATCATCATCCTCAACCTTACAAATTTGGATATGAAGTAAAGGATCATCATGGATCTCAGCATAGACATGAACATGGAGATGGCCATGGACACGTTCAAGGAAGCTACGGTTTTACTGATCATAGAGGTGTTCACAGGGAAGTCCACTACGTTGCTGACCACCACGGATTCAGAGCTACCGTAAAGACCAACGAGCCAGGTACGGCTAACCAAGACCCCGCTCATGTTAACCTTCATTCCAATGCTCATCATGATCATCATCATGTACCACATCATCATGCTTGAAGCCATTTCAAGAATAAGTTATTTAATTTAATACGAGATTAAATATTGTGATATTTACTTTATGTCAGGCAATATCTTACTTTGTTTTTTATTCAATTGTGTCCGTACAGAATTATTTTTGCAAGTTGAATAAAAAAAACTTAAAAAACTACACCGAATACTTTTTGTGTTTGTACACATGGAAAACACAATCTGATATTTTAGTAACACCATCTAAGAAAACAGAATTTCTAAAGCGTGTATCCCCTTCGATTTATAAGTTTTAAACTCTTCATGCTTCAGAATTATTAAAATATATACAAAGCATTCAGATTATTTAGACCTGATTAAAATTAGAAATTAAAGTATAAGAAAAGATGGAAGTGAGAGACATTAAAATCTTAGCAGAGGTGGAGGACCTTTTCACCATTAGAGGCTTTCATATTTTAATAAGACAATTTTTTGATGAGAATCGAGTATGATGGAATACCGTTAACATTTCTAAAAATAACTTTACTGTTTTTGATAAAACTATCGAAAATCATCATCGATATACACTATAAACGGTTGTAGGAATTATCACTTGTCAAAAAAAAATACTTATTTTGTTGTAAAAAAATTTATTTTTTAAAAAATAATAAATGGAGGGTATTATGTAATAGTGTCGGGTAATATAGTATAAGTCAACGTTTCTCGAACTGTGGGGTGCGCACCCCAAGAAGAATGTGATAGCCCTACAAGGGGGGCGTGAGCATATCGAAAAGTCAAAAATAATGGATTTAAAAAATAACAAATTTAATGAAAGGAAGCAAAACAAAATATACATACGCACATAATAAAAATAAAATACACATTTACACTAATATAATATACTTATGAATGTATCAATACTGTGGGATTATAATTGAATAAGTACTAATTATCAATGTATTTGATAATTAATCTCACAATACTAAATGAGGAACAAGTTTCATAATTACTAATAATTCCCGTAGGCTCTTGTCATATGCACAAAATTTAATACTTATCTTGATAATTTGTATGGTTTATAAATTCAAATCGTATTGCAGTTTTAACATCATGTTGCTTTTTTATTGCATTCAATATATTGTTATTGTGTGAAGGAGCGCGCGATGAAAATTAAGATTCAAAATTGGTTCGCAAACATTGAAAGTTGGAGAAGCGCTGGTATTGGTGGTTTAAGCCATTAAAAAACTAATAAAGACTGTGACGGGTCTATTTACGATATTTTTCCTATTAATCCTCTAGGGGAAACTTTGGGACTAACTTTCACATTAATTCACAGCCTTTCAAGAAGAACACGTCATATATGTATAAATTAGTTTGACTATATAAAGTCTAGGTTTTGTAGATGTAAGAGAGAAGGAGCCGTGAAACTGTTAAGTAAGTTGTTGGAGCATTTCATTCACAAACCTAGCACGCGTTAAGGAAGTAATTGCTGAGATTAAATTATTAGATTGAAGATTTAAGATAGTAGAATTAGAATTAGCTATCGGTTCATTAGTGCTTGTTCTCCTTATCTATTTCTCGTAGTCGGGTTTACTTAGAGATGGGTATTAGAAATAGACAACGCTTTAGATATCACTCCTAGGTTTCCTCTTATAGTTTCACTTGTGATTGTTTAAATGTGTGTTCAAAGGATTAATAAAACTAATTGTTATTATGGAGTAGTTTGTTTGTGATGCTTTGTTTCCCCCCACACCTAGAGCCGCGCAGGACGGAGAGAGAGGGGTGCCGATTAGATCACCACCCTCACAAGACTTCATAATACGTATTATTTTTAACTATAAAAGCCATATTTTAAAGAATACGTGAAAGTAACTTCTGTTTCAAATCTTTACAAGAAGTCCCAAATGTTATCTTTCTCTGCTCTAGTACAATCAAGGTGAGCCCACAAAACAGAGAAAGCATTGAATCTAAATTTTTTCTCGTTGGTCTATGGAGAATTTTCCGTTACAGAAGATACATTCTGTGTTTTTGTTTTCTGGTTCTTTGATTGATGGCATCAAGTCTATTACAAATGATACATCAGAATGGAACGATTCATTGCTGCTAACGTTAGTCTAGTAGGTTTAGATTTAGTAGGTGGACAAGTTTGAGTTTTTTAACGAAGTGTCTTTGAATGTTCTTTTGTTGTTTTGAAACCTCCGATTTCTTCTTCTTGTCCTTTCCTTTAGTTTATCCTTTAACGCTTTTTTATATGGGGAATAAGTTATTATAAAATAAGACCCAGCTTTCCTGCCTCTATATTTGGCCGGCTGTTTTGGAGATGGTGGTGATATCTCTATGGGAAAGGCAAAATAAATTTGTTGACAGACGTATCAAGATAACCATTTCAGGTCTTTTGGGAAAACAGGGCTGAGGTGAATCAGGGCTTGTAGAATATGGAACATGGTCATTTGGTGATCTCAGGACCTGACACTTAGGAGCAGTGATTGCAGATGCAAAATGTGTATTGCTTGAAACTTTTAAGTTATACCAGTCAGTTTGAAGCTGTTTATTGCTATGTCCTGGTCTAGGTAATAGAAAAATTGTTTTTTTCCCCATTTCAAGGCATTCAACTTTTAAAAATTATCCATTAGTTTTAAATGAGGCTATATTACTATTTGTATCACTAATAACTATTTCTTAACCATCAATAGTATACTCATATAACTCTTTTTTTGGCTTCATACTTTTATTCAGTATATTTTGTCGGGTTATATAAAATACCTAGCATTCCATATCATCCGACATACCATCATAGAAAATGAGCCTTTAAACTGAAGGACAGAACATTATTACCTAAAAAATGACCACAGTATTGCAAACTACAATTCTATTAATATACCTCATGCTTAACTTAAATGTTCAAGTCACATGTGTACTAATAGGTTAAAATGCTTGAAAACATACTTGCAAAAACTTTTGAAAATCACAAAATACACTTTGTCCTGTAGCGAGAGGTAGGGAAACCACAAGGGTTCAACTCTCATTGCAATGTTCCATATTTCACGACTATTTTCTAATACCCAATTCTCATCTCTCTCTTTCTCTTTTTTTCTATATACATGCTAGTGATTAGTTCAAAAACGCGTTAAAAACACGCTACGTGATGAGAAGACCACACCAACCCAGTGGTTATAATGCCTCTAGCTTCATTTGCCTGACAACATGAGTACCAAATATTGATTTATTTCTCTTAGTAACTTCCGAATAATGAATATTATTACGCATTTAACTACATGAGCCTTAAATTCATGTATCAGCGCGGTTTCTCATTTCATGGAGTTATTTATCGGCTTATATACACTGCTGGCCACCATAAATGCAACAACAAGAAAGACCAGAGATAGTGCAACAAAATATATTTTGAAGATAACATGTTGACCAAGTATCAAATGATTAAATTTATAGACTTTTGTGAAGTGTAGTTCCTGCCAGAATCAGTAGCCAGAGTAGCCGCCATTGTTGGCGATCACCGTTGCCACACGCCTCGGCATTGATTCAAAGAGACTTTGGAAGTGTTCTTGGGGTACACAGACCAAGCAGCTTCCACACGTTGTCAAAGTTGATCTGGTGTGGCAGCTGGGGGTGTAATCTGGGTCAATCGTTGAGCAACCATGAACCACATGTTTTCTATCGGCGAAAGATCCGGAGAGCGAGCCGGCCAGGGAAGCAATTCAATCTGGTGATTGACGAATAACCTTTGGACAATGCGTGCTACGTGTGGTCGCGCATTATCCTGTTGAAATATGGCTGTGGCCAAGCCCTGAAGGTAAGGAAGGACAACTGCTCCAACACCTCGGAGATGTAGCGCTGGCTGTTTAAAGTACCGGCAATGCGTACTAGAGGAGTACGAAAGTGATATCCAATACCGTCCCAAACCATAATACCCGATGCAGGACCAGTGTGGTGGTGCATAACGCAGCTGTTCAGCATCCTCTCTCCACGTTGTCTCCTGACTCGAATCCGACCATCGTGGTGTTGCAGACAGATGCGCGACTCGTCAGTAAAGACAACTTCATTCCCTTCTGCCACCCAAATCCTTGTTTCATTGCACCATTGTCGGCGGAGACGTCTGTGGTCCTGCGTCAAGGGTAGACCAAGCAATGGACGTCTTGCGGACATACCACTCTGCTGTAAACGGCGTCGAATGGTACTCGCAGACACTGAATGATGCATTACAGACTCAATGTGCTGTGCTATGGTTCGTGATGTGACTGAGCGATCCGTCACTGCCATGCGCACAATTTGCCTGTCCTCACGTGAAGTGGTGCAATGAGGTGGATCCAATCGGCCACGTCGGTCCATCGTACCTTCCTGCATCCAACGTTCACATATCCGCAATACATTTGTTTGGTTTCGTCCAACACGACTACTGATTTCCCTGAAAGATAATCCAAAATCTTGGTAGGCCACTATCCTTCCTCTGTTGAACTCGGATACTTGATCAAAAGCTGATCGTTGTTTTCTACGAGACATAACTGATCGTTTTTTGAAAAAAAAACACAAGAAAAACACAATTGCCGAATTTGAAATCTTCGAAATCTCTAAGCCTTAAATAGCGCTTTGAGGTGACGCCACAGGCATGCGTGATGTGTGTCTGCGCTGAAATTCTAACCATTTGCATATTTCACCTCTAACCATTTGCATGTTGTAAATTTCATGTTATTTTCGTGCTTACTTCAGGGTGTAGCATTTACGGTGGCTAGCGGTGCATTATCCAATTACCTTATTCAATCATTTTCTGTGATTTAATGCTAATCAGTTGATATTATAATTCCTCCATAGAACCTTCTTTTTTTAAAATTCTAGTCAATAATGTAATAGAAATACCATATATATATTCTAGTTTTTCTATTTAGGATTTCTCTTTAAGCATATATAGTCTCGGTTGGATATAAGTAAAATTATCGTAATAGTAAAAGTGATATTATGGCCGATTATCGAAAAAACGCAATTCAGTTGAATAGTCACTGACGTTGATAATTGTGCTCTGAATTGTAGTATATAGTTGGATATTATAGCTTATATGCACTGGTGTCGAAAAGTTAAGCAGAAAACGTAAAATGCGAAAAACATGGAGTAAATACTCGTAAAATTATTCCAAATTTCTTGCGGATATTAAATGGGTGAAGAAGAAGCATTGGGTTTATGCAAAACTTTTTAGTAGACAACGTCCTGCACGAAACACCGGCGCATGTCGGAACGCGGAGAAACCGATTCACGAAGCGTATGCAGTTCAGACAAGTTTCGTGCAACTGCTGTGCGAAGGAACGTTGTTAAACATCAAACAAAGTGAATGATGGCACAAAGACGCCAATTGGACATGTTTACGAAAGGAAGAATCGTTGGAATGCTGGAATCCTCACGATCACAA
>BMAO01023596.1:0-28245 GCA_019973975.1 Trichonephila clavata
AATATATTCGAAATGATTCAAACTTAATAAAATAAAATTTAAAAAAAAAAAAAGGTTTATTAAGAGTAACCATACAGTTTTTATCCACTTTTTTATTTCTCAGAGAGGGAATTATCCAATATACTGTAAAATTTCGTTGAAACTCGCGAATACTAATTACGTAATTTCATCTACATAATCATGATTACATTAACAGTACTGCTTAATAGTTAAAATTTTACACATATATATTAATAGTTTTTAAAAAATATGGAAAACAATCTTTTGTATCATCTCCATATATTTAGGCAAAAAGCGATTCCCTCACGCACTGCGTGATCGGAATTGATAGACTTATCGACTTTAAATTTGGCAGGGATGTTTTTCTTTTCAGTAGAGATATGCTAAGAGCGGCGTAATGTCTTTCTCTATTGCATTTTTCACCAGTACGTCATGCCAAAAGAACCTAAAATTCTATCTTTTTAAATACAGCACCCCCCCCCCCCTCCGAAAGCACTTTCAACAGCGCTAAAAATAAAACCCAAGAAATTATCTCTTCTTCGTACTGCAAAAACAAGCCCTGAGCGTCAGAAACTCGCTTTTCTTAACACCAAATTCAGTCCAGCGTCCAAAACAAAGAAACTTCCTCTCTCTCTGTCCGTTCCGTTGTAAAGCGAATGACCTTCCCCTACATGGCAACCCACCCCCGCAAAAGTGGAGAATTGCGCCAAACATTCCATAATCAACCGCCAGCAGTAGTCAGGCACTGCAAACGGGTTTTGCGGAAATCGACTCCCAAGGAAGATTAAGGGGCTATTGTAGACAAAAATTCCGTTTCTGGTCTACTAGACCTACATACTTTAAACTTGGCAAGCATGTTTCTTTTGTTGAATAGTGATCCGCAATGAGAGGGATTTAAGCAAACTTTCTGTTTTTAAACTGAAGAGACCTACAGGCCTTCAATTTGGCATTTATATTTTTTTAAATAAGTAGAGTACAGGAACAGGTTTTGTGAAAATCGACTCCCAAGGGGGAAAGTATTACGGAGAAGTAAAATATAAATATGCTTCCGTTCAAAAGTCTTGTCCATTTTAAATCAAGAGGCATGGGTTATAATATAAGAATGCTATTCAAATGAAAATCGAAAGCATAATGCTATGAATTAGATATTAATAAGATTAGTTTTGTAGGGTTTTCCCCCTAAATTTATCAAGTAATGAAGATATATATCTTTCGTGTGAAAATGATAAATAAAAGAATTTCAAAATTATAATGCATTTTTTTAAGTGTTAGATATTTTTAAAAATACTACACATTTTTTTTTTATACAATTAAAAGATCAATAATATTATATATACTCGCCCATAATCTAAGTTTTAGTTTGGAATTTATATAGGAAACATATAAAATGAAATCTGAACCGGAATTTTCAGCCAAAACAATTCCTATAAATTCCTGGAATTTTAGGAAGCGTAAAATCCCCAGAAATGAGGAATCCTACATTTAACCACTCACCATAATAACTGTAACTGATTGTTCCAAGCAGCAATAGCGCCCTCTAGCGACTATCAATCTTTAGTAGAAGCCTAGGAAGCATAAGAGCCCGCGAAACGACAAATCCTACATGTAACCACTCGCCATAATAACTGTAACAAATTGCCTCGAGCAGCAGAAGCGTCCCCTAGCGACTCTCAGGTGAGAAGATGTGGTCGCTATGAAAAACCGTCTACGTTCTTTGCCCGTAATTTTTGGTAAAGAAATGTGTTGTATTTGTTAAGCAAATTTCTGAATTTAATTATCATTAAATTGATCAATAATAGTTACACCAAAGGAGACTTCCTTGAACCCAACCCCGAATTTACCACATTTAGTTTAAATTTTAAAGCCCAACGCTCTACATCCGGGGTAGCCATTACGTCGATCGCAATCGACCGGTGGACCATCAAGACATTTTGAGGTGACCACCTAAAAATTTTACCAGTTAGTAATTATATACGGAAAATTCAAGATTGGCTGACAGTACCTTCTACTAACTATAACAACAAAATCTAACTTTAGATAAAAAATGTTTTATTTTTTTAAAATATATTTTGAATTGTTTCATAATAAACGTATCGTTTGATCTCATTATATTTGGGGCTATTATTAATAAATTTGTATCTTGCGTTTTACTTTAAACACGGTTTTAGAAGTGCTGTTTTTTTTATTTTAGTTCTGTAGGTAAGTACATATTCCGTACTTATTATTAAGTTATAATAATAACCTTTTCCTCACCTCACCACACCTACGACATTGGGCAGTAGCGTACACAAGAATTTTTAAAGGGAAGGGAAGAGGTCGAGGGTTGAAGGTCAACCATTCTCGTATCATACCCTAATACGCAGCCAAACATATATATATATTATTATATATATATTCGACTGTACGGAACAAAAAACAGCAAAAAATAAATTGCTGAATAAATAATTAACATTATTAAATAAAAAATTACTAATATCAAATACTTAATTACATTTTACATGCTATATATATGGGGCTATAATGAATCGGAAAAACAGGGAATGAAAGGTCAGTTGCGCACACAAGGGGGTGTCCTGGGGTTCCGGACACCCCCAAAGCCCTTAATTTTTTTTCGATTGATGATAATCATATATATATATATATATATATATATATATAACGTAAAACCTAATTAAGTACATGTAATTAGCAAGTTATTTTATTAATTAATGCTCATTATTAATTCAATAATTTATTGAAGTGAAAACTTCTTTAGCGGCGTTGGGCACTTTTTGGTAGGGGAAAATCTTATGAGTTCGCGTCACCGACATGCTCTGACTGGCGCATGCGCAGTGCGCTGTTCACCTTAGACACTTTTTTGATGGGTGAAATCTCGTGCGTTGGCGTCTTCGAAATGCTTATAGCAGTATATCTGTAGCTATACAGCTGACGTATAGTGCTGTGTATATCTTACAAGTGAAGTTGAAAGAATTAAGTGAAAAGTTCAATGTGTATATACTGTGCATTGCTCGTTGTGATTCCGAGAATGGGCAATACATGTTTATGGTCGGCGTTTATATTTCGCCTGGAAAATCTATGAGACAGATACAACAGTTTTTATTCGAAAATTTGATGATTTATACAAAAGAAGGTTCTGAAATACTCGAAAAAAGATTTGGCGAAAAATATATATGATAATGTACCGATGATTTTAAGTGGAGACTTCAATATTAACTTTGCAGATGATAAAAATCTTCCACTAATTGAATTTCTAAATGAAACACTTAATTTAAATATGTTCAATGATTGAAAATTCAGTACTACAAAATATAAAATGACGATCGATGCGGTTTTTACGCGATACTTATATAAATTTGAATCAAACATTTTCCTTTCTTACTTTAGTTACCATATAAGCCTATTGTATATTTAACCATAAGCCTATTTAGAACAAAATGAAATAATTGTAAGTACAAAAAGTCTAAGTATTGTGGAAATTCATGATGCAAACAATTAAAATAATGTTAATAAATTAAATGTAAAAAAACTTTTTTAAGAACAAGCTTTTATTTAAACGCGCTAAAAAGAATAAAATAAACTTTTCCTTTAAAACTTTTTTTACTATCAACTTATAACGTCATTACACAATTTATATGATATAAAAGCTTGTCGCAATATTTAAGTACTCATATTTACTTAGTTTGAATTTTTAAAAACCAAAATCAATCAGGTCAAGTTATTTATTTTACTTGTTTATCTACACAGGTAAATCTCGCGACAAGCTTTTATATCATATAAATTGTGTAATGACGTTATAAGTTGATAGTAAAAAAAGTTTTAAAGGAAAAGTTTATTTTATTCTTTTTAGCGCGTTTAAATAAAAGCTTGTTCTTAAAAAAGTTTTTTTACATTTAATTTATTTTTTACTTTTTAGTTATCGCTGGACAGGTTTCTCAGCCTGTTCAACTCATTGAACGCTGGTTCGCCATCCCTGGTTTAGCTGAATTAATTCTCGCAAAATGGTATTAGACTAAAAACACAATTTTTTTAAATCCGTAATTTTTAAGCAATTTTTTCAATCTTCATGCAGATTTTGGCTAACATTGTTCTACAAGTGAGATTATCTTCATAAATGACAAAGTAATTAAATGTTTAATTAAAATTTTGACTATTTTTGAAAAACTTAAAGAATATATTATTTATTTGAAATATTTTGAAGGTAAGGGATGTATTTCTCTAACATATTAGAAGAAAATTTTAATTGTTTATTAAAAACTTCAAAAGGCATTTGAATATTTGTATTAATCAATAAAATGCTTAAGACTAAAAACGCATTTTGTAATCAAAAAAGAAAGTTTTATCAAATAATGATAATTTTTTGCTAGACATTGAATATCTTCTACGTAAGAATCTATTTTTTTAATTGCTCAGAACATCTTTAGAAACTTAATTATGAAAAAAATCAATAATTAAATTCAAATAAAATTAACAGATTCTACTTGTAATTAAATTTAAGGACACATGTCGTAGTGTGTGTTTAGATTACTGGTGATAAAATGAGGTATATTTAAATTACTCGTAGGCTTAAAATTAGAAAATTTCTTTAAAAAATTACTTCATTTTATTGTAAAATTATTTTTTTAAATCGAAAATATATTGCATTTCTATATAATATTTTTCTCTTATTGTTTTCCTAGCGGATTCCTTTTTGATGGGTAAGATACATTAAAAAAATGATCTTTCCTATTCTGTAATTATTTTTTGTCTGAGTTTCATAGATTAAAGTTAGATAAATTATTTAAAGAATTTCTTCAATACTCCATCTCAGTTTAACTTGGCAGCGTTGAGAAAGGTATACAATGTACCAATCTACTTGAAAAATAGCTCTACTTTTTTGTTTTGAATTTAAATCCAAGGAAATAGATAGAAATTTGTAAAAAAATTGCATACGTTGTAGAAATTAGATTTTTACGTTGTAGAAATGTAATTATTTTTTAGACAAAGTTAATCAATACTGTCAATAGCGCAACGTTATGAAATTCCAGTTTGGCTGAAAACCAATTTTCAACGCCAACTTTTGTCATTGTTGTAACAATAAAATTATTACAACAATGCAGATATATCCAAGTTGGCGCCCAAAACTAGTTTAACGTTTTTAATTAATATCTTTTTAATTAATTGCAATATCGGAATATAAATGGTCAAAACATGCATTGTCATCCAAACTAAACGTGTATACAAAATTTCAGCTCAATGGGAGGAAGATATCAGCTTCAAAATTAAGTTGCAAGATTCCACCCGAACAAATTACATACATACATACATACATAACATACATACATACATTGTAAGTTAAATAAAAGCTTTTAAAAATCAAGTACATTGAAATTCAAGTAAATACAAATACTATCCGTAAATAATATATGATTGTATATTATTTGTTATTTCAATTGAATTGTATTTATATTTTGTCATGATCTTGTACAGCCTGTAATATATTTGAATAACAAAAAATCATATAAACATGCATTTAGTTGTTGCTCGGAGTGTCAATAGATGTGAAAACCAGATTGATGTTGATAATTTTAATTCAAACATTATGAAATTTCAAATTTTTATATTTTTTACTGTTTTTTTGTTAACAAAATCGACAAATTCAGAAGAATCAATTGGTGTTGTCTTGAGGTATGATACGAGTCGGGGGACTTTTGACCATGGACTCCCCCCTTGAAAAATTTTTGTGTGCGCTACTGTGAAGGGTTATGAGGGAGGGTCCGGACCCTTGGACCCCTCCCCCGCCCTTGTGTGCGCCACTGACACTGGGTGGACCGCGACTCTGAAAAAATTAGAAGTAGCCCGCACCCTGGAAAAGTCTGCCCCCCCCCCTGCTCTACATACATGCATTTTACCGGTTTGAAGAGAACTATTACATTAATAAAGCGTTCACTACATATCAATTTTAAAAAAAAACTCCAAACAAAAACAACCAGATACAAATAAAAAGCTTTTCTTTGCATAAAAACAAACAAGAAATACAATTTCAACACCTAATACAATTATCCTCTTCCCCAACACGAGTTCTTGGTAAAAATTAAAACCCAAACGAAACATTGTTACAGTTAACATCGATAATATCAACCATTCGAGTAATTATCATTCCAAAGTTCTCCAAATTATTTTTAATAAATGAACCTCAGGCCGTGTTGCGCAACACATTTTAACAAGAAGACTCCAAACACTAACTAGAAAGTATAATAAAATCACAAAATTGGCCTTTCCTTATGAGACATCGCAAAACACTATCAATTAATCATTCAACAAGATAACGACTGCCTAAACCGCCCGAGGAAATAGTAATGTTTGTCAATGTCTATGTTAAGTACAGAACAGCCCGAGGCCTGCAGGAGTTTCAATATAATCCAGAAAGTATATGTCGTGTTCGATTCATACTTTTTTTCCCGTCACTGTCTTTTGGTAAGGTAAACACGTTTGATCTCAAATAATCCATGGAAGAGGGGAGTGATGTTTATTTTTTTCTTTTATACCCCCCCCCCCCTTGCCCGTTACTTGATATAATTAACGATAATAGGATGAAGGGTAATTAAATTTGGGAGACTTATTTACACAATTAACACATTTCAAGAGAGAAAGTTTTTGATTTAAAAGATAATATATTTTGAGACCCACATATATATATTCCAAGTTTCTACATTCGATAGTAATTGAAAACCCATCGGCATTAATTTGTATTCTATTGCAAGATTGTCGAAAAAACAATTTGAAGTAATGAAAAAAAAAATGTATTTGATAAAAAAAAGGGGGATTTTTTAAACAAATTAAAAGGTTAAGTTCAGGTATATACAGGGTGTCCAAAAAATAGTGGACAGCTAGATTCCTCGTTGGGAGTAGATAAAAAAATGACTAGTTAACTGTACCTGTACAATCCACAGTTTTCAAGAAAAACACGAAAAATAAAGTATGAGGCGTACCAAAGAGAGATAAAACAACGTATTGGATACATCAACTGCAGTAATTGCAAATGTTTATAAAGTCAGAAGTTCAAAGTATCCGCCATACATATCGAGGTAGTCTTGAGCGTGCCAGGGATGAGAGTACCCGTCGCAATAGCGCGGTGTCTACCGAAGTACAAGCAGCGTGCATATGAGCAACTTCACCCGTTTATGTTGTCACTCTGTGACGGTTATATCCGCGATTTTTCACTAACAGTCCTCTTGGGGAATTTTTGGTCCTTCAAATTTATTTTATTGGAAAGCTTCCTCCGAAGAAGAGAACGTGAACATGCAAATTAAGACTGCTATATAAAGTCTAAGCTTTCAGGTTAACCCGCTGTCACTCGCGCCTGTTTTTGCTACCGTCGTTACTCGAGGGGAGTAGAGAACACCCCAAACTTTTAACACGTGTATTTAAATATGAAAAAAAAAAATTAGTCAATTATGATACATTTTTATAAAGTACAAGTTGTTTTTTGTGTATTATACAAATAAAATTATGAAATGTATTGCATAAAAATGAGACTAACCTTAATTTAAACAAAACCTACAAAATTTTCATTTTAAAATACATTAACTTTATATTATTGCCGGGGTGTAGAGAACACCCCGCGCGAGTGATCGCGAATTAAAAAGGAGAGATAGGATAGACTGCTAGCGGAGCAGTAATTAATCAAATTGAATTTAAGGCGCGGATGTTTAGTAATTGATAATTGTATTACTTAAGGTGACGATCTGTCACTTGAGATTGAATCTAGATTAGACAGCTAAGAAGTCAGAGCTATTGTGAATTAAGTAAGTGTACTAAAGTATTGTAAAGTCTTCTCATATCTCGCATACCTCGTTATTTGTCCTCATTTTTATTTATTGGGTGCAACTTTTAACTTGGATTGATCCAACTTGTGTTGTGGTTTGTGCAGTAAATAAATTGAAATTATTTGGATATTATGGCTAGTCTTCCTTCCCTCTCTTCAACACCTTTAGGCGCGCAGGCAAGACAATTACAACTCCATCTTCAGATACCTATTTCATGAGAAGGCCCCACAAAGAAAAAAAATTCAAAGGTGTGAGACTTGGGGATCGTGGCGGCCATAGAACCGGACCCACGTGTCCGATCTAACTGCCAGGGTAAGTCAAATCAAGGGAATCACGTACAGAAGCACAGGAATCCGCCGTAGCCTCATCTTGCATCATCATCTACCGTGCTTTCTAGTAAATTCTGGCTTGTACATTCTTGTTCTTGGGGCATTTTTTATGAAATCCTAGCGAAGAATCTGGCTGTGTAGAGTTTGGGTGCTATTTACGGGTCACTCTACACATAGAATGTGATGTTAATGCTAATAGAAGTCTCACTATTGTATTAAATAATTTAATTAACCGCAGACATTTTAAGTTGTGTCTTCCCAATTTTTTTAAAAAATAATTTAATTTGTATTTACTATTACTTTTACGAAAGATTTATAAGTAAAATGTTTTAATATGGTAAAGCTTTACGTTGAATTTTTTTTTTTTTTTTCAAAAAGGAGCGAATTGGAAAATAGAGTATAAGTAGATTGTCAATATTTGAACTTCAAATTATTTATTTATCTCCATTACATAAACGTTAAGTCGCAAAGTAAAAGAAAAAAAATTATATCCAGTAAGTACTAAAAGCCTTTATTTTTCCCTTCTAAATTTGAACGAAGCGAAGTTCTTTCCACTTTTTGCAAAATATAGTCTGTATGTACTTAGTGTAAAAATAAAAATCACGCGACATTGCCTTACAATTACTGTTCAACAAATAAATTCAGAAGCCATTTGTGCGAGAGCTTTATTTATGAGGTGTAAAAAAAACTCGATGTGTCTACATCATTTTTAAACAGCGCATAAAAGAACTGATATGCATAGCACAATTTACTGACAAAAGAATCGAAAAAGTGTTAACAATGGGGGGAAACCCCAAAATGATTCAAATGCGCTAGTTCATTATGCATAGATATTGAAAATGACATTGAATGTTTATCTGAATAAGACATGGTGATATAATGGATGATAATGTAATGTGTGCTTTTTTCACACGAGATATCTTAATGGGCTGAATTCATGTGACGTCATAGTCACATGATAATTGCAATTACGTGCTTCAAACCAATCAGTTCCGATATCTATCGTTTTAAAATTGGTTTAGTGTGCATGTCTTTTGAAAGCAATTTTTTAATTGCTATATTATAGCTCGATTTACAGTAGAACGTCGTTTATCCGAATCCATTGGGACCGGACATCGTTCGGATACGCGATTGTTCGGATAACCGAAAACCGAATACGATCCATGCAGTATATGAAACCGGACACTATACGAATATTGAAAATCATCACATGCAGGAAACGTGCTGGGAGAATAGGTGCAAAATGTCGCAATTTTACCTTTATTGCAGAAAATAATCACTTATTTTTCGCTGTACCATTGTACACCTTCGTTTTTTTGCTGCAAGGTCTCTGATTCTCTTGGTTCGAGTATTTGACACTCCGGATAATAAACGTTCGGATAAACGACGTTCTACTGTACATTAAAACTATTGTATTCTTTGTTATTGTTGCTGTGTATTTATTCTGTTGCCAATTTTTGCCTTTGTGTCAAACTTTATTTGAAAAAGAAAATATTTGTCAACAATAATAACGCACTTGGTATAAATAAATAAAAAAAACTGTGATTAAAAGTACATGTTTTTAAAAAAAAGAACTTATTAATTCTTTAAATTTTGAAAACAAATAATCAAATTTGAAATCTTACCTAAATTTTACAAGTGGAACATCAAGTAAAAGACTAATGACGGTTTTGAATTCAATGGGGAAAACGTGACTGCATTTATCACGTGACCGCCATGAATTTAGCCCTTTAAAATGTTCTTCCTTTTGTGGTAAAACGGTGGGAAGAGAGCTTCATTTGATTTTATTTTTTTGCCGACAGTGATAATTGAAGAATCAAATAATTAATTGCAAGTACACCCCACGCAGAAATATTAACCAATAAATTAGCTGTATTTCAGAGTAAATTGCATTTTTTTAATTATTAAATCTTCAAAAATAAATCTGCAAAACGTAGCTCGTTTATATCCATGATAGGATCCACATACACATAAGCCACCTGCAAAGCTGGTTTGAGCACATTTCGGGCCCTGGACGCAGAAGATCTACAAGCCTCCTTGGCACTGGCGGATCCAAGGAAAATCTGATTAAGTCCAGCTTATCCGGGGCCTTCCGAGCCCCGGTGCCCGCCGGATAAATCTGCACTGTGACCACCTGGTATTATCAAATATAATGTGTCTTTCGTTTTAATATTTTTTCTAAATGTTACTTGAAGACAAAAATCAAATTTTATTGCAGTATAATTTATTATATTCCACTCAAAGATTGAAATAATAGTAATACAATTGCATTTGATACTTTAGAAAAAAAAATATCAAACAAAAACTTGCTTCTAAAAAGTATTCTAAATCATTCGAACAGATTCTTTTATGCTGATAACGAGATTAATTTGTCTCGAACTGAAAATACTTCTATATCAAAATATCATGCACGACATAAAAAAAAAAAAAACGGATAATAATAGTTTCTCCAAAAATAATTTTAATAAATTATGCAACAGTTTTCAAATGTGTGTCAATGACGAACATACTTAACACGAATTTTTTTTCTCTCCTCATACAATCAAAGAATTTCCTCTTTGAAGTTTTATTACAAGATGCAAGGAAGATTAAGTACTTTTTAATTACAAACTTTCTTCAATTTCAGAAACAAACAAAAAAAGGCACTAATATTCGTTTCTTTTCCCCTGGAAACCACTCTGTTACTTACACCACGAAATGGAAATTTTAATTTTGCGGTTAGAATGATTCATCATTATCATAAAACCTCCGACGCTATGAATCAGTAAGATCTGATTTGAGGGTGGGGTTTCACCAAGTCCGCGTTATCGTGTACACTGTACACTGAAAATATGCTAATCAATCATTCACCCATTTCCCAGCCAGACACTTACACAAAAACAAAACACATCACGAGCGGTGGATTGTTATTTGATAGCTTTTTTCACCTTGGATTTTATAGCTAAGGTGTTGTTGCTGCTCGTGCAGAACTAAGATGCCTATTTATTAAAAAAGATGTAACCCAAACATTTTTACCTCATACACCCCTTGCCATGTTTTTTTTGGTTTGGGGTAGACCCCTGCTTATACCTAAGATTGAATTTTTGCAAGCTTATCACTTAAATGTCTTTTGACAGCTAGTTTCAAGCTGTACTTACTTTAAAAGAATTAAATTTCTCACTGTATGGAATTAGAGTGTTTAAAATTTAAGAAAAAGCCCATGTTAATTAATTAGAATAAAATTTAATTGATACCTAAAGTAACAAACGATTGATTTTCACGACAGGAATGATTCTGGTGCTTCAATGACAAGTTTTCAACATTTGATATGGATCTTTTCAGGATTAACAGTAAATCTCGTCTGTTAGTAACAACCAGTTCCCCTCCCCCTCTCTTTTGTCTTTTTTTTTTGTTTTGTTTTGGAGATTGGCACACACACACAACCGCACTGAAACTCCTCACTTAAAACTTTCTCACGATAAAACTTTACTTTAAGATCTTCGTTAGTTCCTATTCCGATCAGTTCTTATTGTAATATGAATTTTTTATTCAATGTGACTATATGAATAAATTTTGACAGACCATATAATCAAAGCATTCTCAAACCTCATTTCAAAATTTGAAAGGAAAAAAATAGACATTTAAATGCTTAACGTAGATTAAAACGTCCTGACGGATTTGTGACAAATTGAGAAAATTCAGGACCTCAAATGTTTTATACTGCTTAAGCTTAATTCTTGAAAGGAAATCTGAAATATTTCTTGTATTAACCAAAGTTATGCTGTCAACTTACAACTGCTAATTAACCTTATTAAATTAAGTAAGTAAATCTATTAGATAGATAAAATCTGGTTTGCACCTGATTAAATTTTCTTCTAAAATTAAAGTTACGATCTAGTTTAATAAAGCCACAATCATAGACCCCTATTTATACCTCAAGGACCCCCAAATTATTTCTTCCCTTACTTGGACCCCTTGCAAGTCTTCATAGACCCCTGGGGGTCCATGTAGACTACTTTTGGAATCAATAATTTAAAACATCTAATCATATCCATGAGTGAATCTTTTAACTTTTGTTTAGTTTAATAAAAGTGACATTATACATAAGATATGCTTAACAGAATACTAGATATGCCCTACATATAGGGATCGAATAACGAAAACGGCATTCGAGCTAATATCTCACTTTCAAGACTTTTAATTAAGCTTGGGCATTTCTTCCAAAACACACAAGAGCATGATCACCCTTTTAATTATAAATTTAATTACTGATTCATTAAACGAAAAGTGATGCAACAGCTGTTATTCTATTACCTCTGTCTTTCGATTATCAAACTTCGACCTTGCAACCTCATCGTCAGTAAATCACGAAATAGCAACCATATTATGCCAGGTTAACATAATTAATGACTTTATTGTAGCCCTATATTAAGACCTGTAAGGACTCTTAAATTGCAAATTTTTCAATTTTTTGAAAAAAATATACGTTAAAGCCTCAACATTTCCGAGCATTTTCATACCAAAAGTTTGTTGATACTGTAAAAACTTCTGAAGTTATTGAGAAATAACCAGTGAAATTTAAACAAAAGCCCTATCTCTTTCGTATCTTTTTTTTTTTAACTTCATTTTTCTCAAAACAACAAATTTTAGCTTGCGCGCAGGATTTCTCAGAAACTATTTATATCAATTTGAAATTTCATACACGTGTTTAAAATAAGGCTCTTTATAACTTATACTAAAATTTTCTTAAAAAAATTAATAGAATTTTTTTTTATTTTAATTTAATTTTATTTTTTCTTAAAATTTTAAAAATTTTGTTACAATTGTATTTAAAAAAAATTTTTTCTTTAAATTTCTTAAAAGTTAGTATAATTTTGAAAGTGAACATTTTTGTACCAAGTTAAATTAGTTTTGTAAATTTTGATCAATTTGGTACTTCAGAATCCTGCGCGGTGTAAAATACTGATTTTCATATTTTTTTTAAAATTGTCCAATTTTTATTTCTTTATAACTTTTTTAATTTTTTTCTCAAATTCTCTGAAAATTTGAGGAATACTGTAAATATATATGATTATCATGTGATAAAAATTTCAAATGATTGTTTTGTTTTATTGCTAAGTTACATTGGTTTGAAGAAGGATGTTTTTTTCCAGTGCATCCTAAGGGAGTTAAGGTCCTGAGAGGCCTTAATGAATCAGTGCGCTAAACCACGGCAGTTCTCAAACTAATACGCTTACAGCTGGGAGTATGTTAATGTCTCCTAAAGCAGTGGTTCTTAAACTGAGGTCCGCGAACCCCTGGGGTATCCAGCACTTTTCTAAGGGGTCCACGAAAATCTCTCATTTATTTTAAAATTTCCCTCTTTTAGAGGCTCTAAAAGGCCTCAGGGAAAAATCGAAAGATGTGCCATCCTAAACTTAATCACTAAATTTCCCTAATGAAAAAACTCTACTAAGACGTATAATTCGACCAAATATATTGTCAGTTTTTAGCGCGTTTTTCACGTAGTGTAAAAAAAGCGCTATTAGGACGCAAATTTCGTCTTCGTTCCATATTTTGTCGTACCTTTTTCTCAGCCAATAAGCAACCGATTGACCTCGGGTTTTCGGCATTTGGTCGCATTTGTGCCCTAGATGAGCCGAATCATATTTAAATTTAATAAATTTAAATTTAAAAAAAAATTTTAATATTTTTTTTTTTGAAGTATAGTACACACACACTACTTTCTGTTAGTAAAAAGTTCAATAGTTGCATTATTGTAAAATACAACAAGTGAAAAACGCGCTAAAATTACTTGGCCATGCCAATGATTGATATCTTGTTTTATTGTTTAAAACTGCACGGTATACTGTTTCCTTAAAGGAAACAAGATATCAATCATTGGCATGGCCAAGTAATTTTAGCGCGTTTTTCACATGTTGTATTTTACAATAATGCAACTAATAAACTTTTTACTAACAAAAAATAGTACTGTACTTAAAAAAAAAAAAATTTAATTTTTTTTAAATTTAAAAATTATTAAATTTAAATATGATTCGGCTCATCTAGGGCACAAATGCGACCAAATGCCGAAAACCCGAGGTCAATCGGTTAATTATTGGCTGAGAAAAAGGTACGACAAAATATGGAACGAAGACGAAATTTGCGTCCTAATAGCGCTTTTTTTACACTACGTGAAAAACGCGCTAAAAAGAAATGTTAAAAAAGTGTATAAGCAGCAGAGGGTGTCTTAGGAGAATAAAGGAATTTTTAAATCCCCCAGCCATGTGTTGAAAGTCAGGGGGAGGGGTGTTCAAAATTTTGGAGATCCGTGATGTCAAGCTGATACATAAAGGAGGCCGCAGCGAGCAAAAGTTTAAGAACCACTGTTTTAAAGGATACACCAGGGGTTGGCAACCTTTTAGCTGTGGCGTGCCAAGCCAATCTACTAGTATGGCTCAGCGTGCCAGACTATAGGACATATTTGAAACAATTCGATTCCTGCGATAATGCATGAAGAGTTAGAGAATTGAGGTCAATAATACAGATCTACGGTTTTATTATATAATAATTTGATAACATTTAAAGCTACTTTTAACATAAAAATAAACAGTATAATATATAAGTATAAATATATTTCTTCAACAAAAATAAATTAAAGTTGTACATTATGTATTTTTATACATATCTATTAAAATAAGAAATAAACAACATAAAATATTTCCTTCATTATATTTAAATAAAAAGATAAATAAAAATATTAATGCGAGCCTAGTGCTTGCACCTCTCAACACAAACATACGCTTTCATATCGCAAAATCGGGGTATAATGTTTGACTTTCAATTTGACACGATTTTTGAACACTCAGTTGTTAAATTTCTTTGCGTACTCGAAATATT
Source organism: Trichonephila clavata (assembly GCA_019973975.1). Classification (NCBI taxonomy): domain Eukaryota; kingdom Metazoa; phylum Arthropoda; class Arachnida; order Araneae; family Nephilidae; genus Trichonephila; species Trichonephila clavata. The sequence continues at coordinate 14,993 of BMAO01023596.1, forward strand.
TTTCACATGAGGAAAGATTTTTCCCTTTCAGTAAGATTTCCATTCTTTCTAATAATCACACATTAATATGGCCAAATTGATCTTTAACAATTAATTTAACATATACACACGACATCACAAAACGGAACCATCCTCAACAAATCTAGCTGAGTTCTGATCTTCCTGCGCAACTCGTTTTGCGCAGCTCACAAATTCCCTTTTCAAATTCCCGAAGGGATTATTTAACGGCCGATCTGGAATGATGATTTAAGGGATTCTTACTCTTTGATATGTAGAACCAAAAGCGGAAAAGCAAAGTATACATGCAATTTTTTCTCCCTTCAAACAATTAAATTTCTCCCAGAAATAACATTCAATAATTCACAAAAAAGCTTTAAATTTCTCTTTAAAGTTATCTTTCAGATTTTTTCGTTATTCCGTAAATGCCCATAATTGTGAAGGTGTTTGTCTAATAACGTCCATTATACAAATTTATCAACTTCCATCCACACAAAAATTAACAAAAAGAATAGTTCAGTGTGCCACTGAGAACTGTGCCGCGTGCCACATTTTGCCGATCCCTGGTATACACCCATGCGGTGAAATCCTAGTTGAACCCCTGATTTTAATGGCGCTAAAAACTTTCGCTAAATGCTTTAAGAAAATAACGGCGTTTTTCAAAATGGACAACAAAGTTAATAAATTCACGTTAATAATTTCTGACCGAGAATAAAATGGGAAATCACAATTGAATGCATAATATAATTGTAATAATGCATAAAATATTTAAAAATTCCGCAGTGTAAGTGAGGATAAAGAGAAGATTCTGGGGAGACTTATACCTCGGAAATATAAATTTGATCTTCGAAAAAACAAACGCGGTCAGATGAAAAACAATAAAACTGGAACCCTTACAACATAACAGCAAAACACAAGGTGAGTCCCACTAGTGCTGAGCGGATTTAACTTTAAATTCCTGTCTAGCCGCCATTTAGAATTCATCAATAACTGTTAAGCATAAAAAAATTCTATTTCCTCTACAAACCTGGACTAGTGTATTGATCTGAATACAATCCGAAAGAGCACACAAAAACATAAGATTCCTTGAAATTAATTTTTTTTCTGCTTATTTTAGCATATCTGAAAAAAATATTATGCCTTAGTGTCGATGATTCATTTGTAGGTTTTCAGATCTATAAGAAAGGTTTAGAAATATTTAAGTCAAAATAATTCCAGAATAATCTTCGTAACATTTTCTCTTTCTGATGCAATTTAAAGCATTCAAACCGATATACTAACCCAGAGTGTATCCATTCAAATCGATTGCTAGTCCAGAGTCCGTCGATTTCAATCGATTGCTAGTCTAGAGTCTATCGATTCGAAATCGATGTTAATCCCATTGTAAGTAGAGTTTCTACAGGATTAACATTACGCTCGCGAATCCAAGGTGATCAGGCGGGAGTCGTTAAGAGCGAGCAAGTTATAATGGGCTTAAACCTTTGCTCACTACATTTCGACAGGCGCGTGTTGTGAGATAATTATAATTCTTATTACCTCTGTTTGAAAAACCTAAGTTCCATTATTTTTCATTTGCTGCCAGTCCCTAACAAATTTAGATGACAATTCATTATATTCTGTGCCAAGAAGAATGCAATTTGAATGAAAAAATACACATAAAAATAATGAAAATCACGGCACAAATAAACTGCTACCACTGTAAAGATCAAAAATTTACAAAGTTAATGGTTTTCTATTTGAAAGTATATGGATTAAATAGAGTGGCCGCGGTATCCTAGAGATTATGTTCACGAACTCGTGGCCGGAGTGTCACGGATTCGACTCTGGGTGTCACTGAATACCTTTTGTGGAGAGGGGGGGGGCGATGTACGTTGAAACTGTCGATGCTCAATGTCCTCTTGTTGGCGTGACGTGGTAGTTATGACAGGAAGACGCCACATCAACCCAAACACTCCCTCACTCATGAGAGGTGAGGGGGTGCCAGCTCAGGTGTCCTTCTCGTCACTTGACACAGGTTCAAAATTACAAGGTCCGCCGAAAAAGTCCTAGAGTTGTTTTGTAATGCGACATTTATAAAAACTCTCGGATAAAATAGAAGAATATTTTTAAAAATTAGGAAAGATAAAAACTTTTGTATTGTAATCTGTAATTAATTAATAAAAAAACCCTATAAAGATAAATAAAAACAAAATACGAATCTATGTACACTTTTACTTGAAAGAACCTCAACTTCAAAAACAGCATTTGCTAAATTTTGCATTTTTTAGCACACAAGGCATCAAAAAACACTTTTCATGCGCTCCGTTACAACACCTGACAGTCTAACACATCGCAAAGAAATAACAGTTCTGCATGAAACTTTTATATTATAAATAAAGAAAAATGCTTCTTTCATTACAATTTATTAAGCATGCTGTGAAATTTTATGAACGGCTTAAAGGTGAAAATCCTACACTGCGTTTTAAATTCGTACTGTCCAAGAGTATTAGACTGTTTACTCAAGTCTGTTATTCATCCCCCATAAATATTTAGATTTACTGTAAAATAAAACTCTCGTAAAATAGGAACGAAGAAAAAAGGAACTATGATAGAGCCATAAAAACTGCATAAAACGGAACCCAATTTAAAAACATGCAGACAGAATCCTTTTATATAAATCCATTCCTTTATTTTTGTTAAGAAAAAGAAAAATTGGTAGTATAACACAGAGAGATGGCTATGAATTTACTAACCATCAATAAAATTTGGAACTAACTTTGGGTTTTATTGACTATTTATTTGTCAGCATATTTCTTAAAGAAGGATCGTGAATTTTCGTAACTATTTTTAGTCTGGCACTGATATAAAAGATACCGGTTGGTTTTCGACAGTTGATAACATTTGTGAAAATCAACAAAAAATCAACAAAAATTAAAAAAACCTATTTTTTTATACGTTTTTCATTTAAAAATGGAGTTTAAAACGAGATTTTGTCTCACGAGTTTTTTAAACTCGTGACACCCAAACTGATATTTGAGCGTACTTTTTTTTTTACCACATTTTTGTTGAATAACAAATGGGCTCAATTCCTGACGATCACGTGATACAGACAACACGTGTTCTCTATTGCATTCAAAACCGACATCAAACTAATTGTACTTGTTGTTCTATTTGTAAAACTTAGATCAAATTTCAAATTTCATAATAGGGTATTTATGTTCAATTGTTATGGGAAAAAATTCTTCAAAAGGTTTCAAAATTTAAGTTGGTTGCAATTAAATTGCAAAATTAAGTTCAAATTCGACTGGTTGACTGGTTGCGACAACTTTTTTTTTAAAAAAAATGGAGATATGGGGATTTTTTGTTGTTGTTGTTGTTTTTAGATTTATTTAGTACATTTTAAGAAAAATATGTTAAAATTAAGAATAGAAAAAGAAATTATTATTACTAAAAGGGGAAGAAATGGGTAAACATTTACAAAAGATAACATAAACGCGGCCTATTCTGTATCAAAGGTTTATAAACACATTTTCAGTTTTTCAATTCTGATATGTTGCTATGGTTATTCATTTTTGAAATGACCTTCAGGATAAGAGATATTTAAATTTTTACAAAAACTAGAGCACTTTGTCTCAGATATTATATGAGATTGCTTAAAAAAACAGTGATTATATTAACATAAGGATTTAAAAATTTTGTAATACAACAGTGATTGATAAATCTGAAAGTTAAAACACTTCTATTATTATACAGAACTTATACAAAAAAATTTCAGTTAATAATTTTCAAAACTTTTTGAGCAATCGTTGGCCCCGTTTGAGTATTTAAAAAAAAAGCACATTTTGAGTATACGCGTTTTTAAGTATGACATCTTGCTTAAAGTAATGGCATCTGCTTTTACTAAAACACTTGTAGTTTTTGTTCTAGTGAAAGGGAAATGATAAACTTGGTATTTTTATAAAGTTAATAAGATGGCCTGTAAAATAAAATCATATATAAAATTGTCAATTTTTTGCAAAATTCCCAATTTTAGGGTAGTCGGATACCTTAACAAAAAAAAATCTTATTTTATGTATATACTTTTAAATAAAATGTATCTTGTCAACCTTTGTGCGTTATTGTTGTTGGCAGATTTGTACTTCTTAAGAGAATGTTTCTGAAAAAAAAATCAAAAGTTGGCAACAACGAAGCGCATGAAAAGATTAGCTGGAAACACGTGATTGGTTTTATCACATGACTATGATGCCACATGAGTTTTTGAAATGATTGGCTAAAAACCCGTGGTTGTCATTATCATGTGACTATGACGTCACATGAGTATTTGAACTAATTGGCTAAAAACCTGAGGTTATCATTATCATGTGACTGTGACGTCACATAAACTGAGCCCATTAAAAGACCATTTTTAGATGTAAAAGAGCGTTTTAATATTACTAATGAAGCACATAATTATTCACGATACCAGCGTCTTGAAAATTTAGAAACACTCAGTCGGTTTTCTAAGTTTTCAACTGCGTACCATGGATTATTAATTTTCTGTATTAAAATATTGGAGACAAAAAAATTCAACCTACTGTATACATGAAAAGTATGACACACACTTATCTGATCAGAATAATAAATACTACATTAAACTAAGATGGTTTTTTATATAAAAGTGAAGTCAAAATGTGGTGTATACAAATGGGACCTTTTCTATCTAAGAAAAATAAATTTAAATTTAAACTTCAACTCTTTTTCCCGGATATTTTTGAAAAAAAAATTTCTACGAAAGTGACCTGTCGTACTGTAGAGTTCGGCATATAATTCTTATTAACATTTATTCTATTTAAATCAATAACAATGCAGTAGTAAAGGGCTTCCTCGCGAAATTTCCATCTTAAAATTAATTTGGGGTTCTCTTTGATATATTGCTACAAGAGTTTTAACTGTTTACTTACGAAGGAAACGAGATACGTTAATGAAAGTGGTCATATACAGCGAATTAAAACATAGTAAAAGGAGACGGAGATAATAACATAAAAACTGCAGAGACTGCAAAGACTGAAACAGTCAGCCAGTACAACGAAATACTTTTTCAATGTTTCTCACATGGTAACTTACTATTCTGAGACTCCTCCCACTGGCCGACTGTGTACAAGCCAATCAGATTGTTTCCTATCGTCTCATGCTCATCTTACAAAAAATCTCTACAAAAATTTCAGCTCAGATTTCTTTTTTGCAAACGAACTGACTAGATTAAAACCCGCACACCCTCTTGATCCAATCCATGCTATCCCATTATCGGAGTTTTCCTCCATTATGGGATATATTTTAATTAATTTAACTCAAAATAGTTAGGCTAGAAAAGTCACTTCAAAAGTCAATACTGGAGGGTAGAGTCCCGAGAGGGTATACTCTAAAGCCGGGTGGGCATTACGTCGATCGCGATCGACCGGTGGACAGCCAAGACATTTTGGGGTGACCGCCTAAAAATTTTATCAGTTAGTAATTTTTAACGAAAATTCAAGATTGGCTGACAGTACAGAGACTGAGCCTTCTACTGACTATAACAACAAAAACTAACGGCAGATAAAAATGTTTTATTTTTTTTAATGTATTTTGAATTGTTCCATAATAAATGTATCATTTAATGTAATTATATTTGGGGTTATTATTATTACGTTTGTATCTTGAATTTTACTTTAAACGCTGTTTTAAAAGTGTTGTCTTTTTATTTTAGTTCTGCAGGTATATAAGTACATATTCCGTACTTATTATTAAGTTATAATAATAATCTTTTCCTCACTTCATCACACCTACGACAGTGGGCAGTAGCGTATACAAGAATTTTTAAAGGGAAGGGGTCGAGGGTTGAAGGTCTACCATTCACATATCATACCCAACAAAACCTTTTTTTTTTTTTTTTTGATTTTGTCGATTGTCGGGAACAAAAACAGCAAAAAAAAAAAAAATACGGAATAAATAATAACATTAATAAATAAAAAAATTACTAATATCAAATACTTAATTACATTTTACATACTATATATATATGGGACTATAATGAATCGGGAAAAAAATGAAGGGTTATGAAGGAGGGTCCGAACCCGTGGACCCTTCCCTCACCCTTGTGTGAGCCACCAATACTGGGTGGACCGCAACTGCTTGAAAAAATTTTAAGTAGCCCTCCCCCTGGAAAAGTCTGCCCACCCCTGCTCTAAAGCGTACTTCAATCGATTCCAGAGTATCCCTTTAGAAGGAGGACTCCAAAAGACTTACTAACTTAAATAATTACAGATGCTGAATCTGAAGGATACTCCGTGTTCCACTTGGATACATTCCAGTTAGTTTTGTCTCAGATAAGATAGCGTGCTTAATTCTTTATAATTTGCTCGCGTGCGTACACCATACATAAACTAAAGTTACTAAATTCCCACCATAAACTAAAGCTACTTAAATAATAAACTTAACTTGATGATACTTGTGTTTGCAATTTGTTATGGCTGAAACATTTCTACAATCACATCGAATTAAAGTCGAGATTTTTCAGGAAAGGAAACCAACACAGACTTTGGAGAAAGGAAGAAGATGGTTTGGTGCTACACAACTTTCCAGTCTGAGATAAATAGCACAAGTAAATATCGTACTAAAGAAAACAGAAGATTATTAAATATAACGGGAATGAGGAAGATTCAAGCTGCAATCATTAAATATAATCAATGTCTAAATATCAATTTGAAAACCACTAACGATGTCTAAACAACAATTTTCTAAATAACAATTGAATAACACTGCTTATCTATTGCAACTCGATTCAATAAACTTAACCTGGAACTTTTTTCCTGTAATTTCACTTCTAGTCTGTTTTAATAGGAAATCTTAAGAGAAAAACTGTAATTCATTTTAAATCGTAATCTGCTTGAATATACATCTATCAGCTGATCTTCACGGAAGACAGGTTTCTTAAAAACAGTGTAAATTGGAATAGTAGATTTGTGTACATAAAACCGTGTAAATCGAAAACAAATTAAAATTTGCCTAATTCAGTCATTTATTTCAACCTAAAATAAAACTAATTAGTAATTGTATTGGAATGATTTGAAATCCGCTTTTGTGTGTGTGGTGTAGTCTTTTATTCATATTAATGCTTTTGCCATATTTTCCATTGCACAATCTCCAATGAATGAAGTTGTGCTCATACTCAAAAATCCAGAAGTAATTATTGCCCTTACTAAGGCTTCAATCATGGAATAAAATTTAGCAATATCTGTTACTTCCCTCAATTTTATAAGTGATCCAAAATTTTAATTTTGAAAACAACTTTATTTTTTTATTTTTTTAAAAATTTCTTCGGGCATGATAAAACTCCTAAATATGTAAACCGCTATAAATATGAAGTTTTAAAAAGTTACGAATAAAAAAACACAATGATGCTGATAAAATGATGTTGCTTTTCTGCTAATAAAAATTTACTGCACTGAATTGCATGAATAGATATTTTGACTGTACATACAGAATGGGGAATCTCCATTTTTATAGATTGGAATAAACGAAATTCAGAAGAGAATGGGGGGGGGATGATTAGTAATGTAAACGAAAATGTTACAAAGCAAACGAAAATAAAAAAAAAATAAAAAAACAGTTGCAGAAATTTTTTTTAAATCTTTTTTTTTCTTTTTAATTTTTTAATTTAATTAAAAAATTTCTTTTAATTCATTTCTTTTAAAAAAAAGGGTATTAAAATGAAATCGTGTAAAAAGTACCTTGTAAAACTGGGAATAGGTGTATTTCGGGAAATGAACAAGTGTTCACTAGAAAGAATAGAATACAAAAAACACACAAATTACGAATAATTAATGAATAATTATTATCAACGGACAAGAGAGGTAAAATAAATAAATATGCAGTGTTGGACATGAACGAAAATATATTCACAAAAATTTAGAGCAAGAGGTTTATAGTAAACTAGATTTGTTGACATACAATAACTCTGTCATGGGTCTGTTCGGATTTTTCTCACTAACAGTCCTCTTCGGGGGAAAAATGGGTCTCTAAAAATTAATCTATTGAAAACCTTCCTTCGAAGATGTGAGTATGTAAATTAAGACTTGTATATAAAGATTAAACTTTCGAGTTAAAGAGAAAGAGAGAGAGAGGTTATAGACTGCTATGGCTAGCAGTGATTGATTAAACGTGAAGTGAGGCGTAAATACTCCGAAGCTGATTATTATAATATTAAAGTTGACGATTTGTCAATTAGTAATCAAATTAGATTAGCCGGCTAAGAATTAGAAAATATTGCTTAGAAGTAAGTGATTTGCTTATTGTAAGTCCTCGTCTATCTCGCTATTGTTTTCCATATTTGGCATTTGGGTGCATCTCTTAACTTTGGTTAGTAGAATTTGTGTAGTTATTCGCATCTGAGAAGTTATATTGATTATGGCTAAATCTTCCTTCCGACCCCCCCCCCCCTCTTCACTATGGGATGAGATAACTCATACCTAACAACTTGTACTATGTATATATTCGTACTAGGCTGTATTGGGGAATTAACATATTTTTAAATTCCATAACCACGAAAAAATTTGACATCTACAGACGTACTTGACTCAGGCTCATCAGATGCTGCTTAAGTTCTCCAAGCATTCTCACGTAGTCAACATTCGCGGCAGCACTGTGAGTTGTTTTGGGGTTTAAGCCTGACGTTTTTGGCGTCATTCTCTTTGAAATTCTGTATATCTATTCGTGTTTCATTTTTGTAATTCTGGTTGTGTTTTACCCTCACATATCGTGACAATTTAAGAAAACTGGGGGAAAAGTTACAGCCACATATCTTTTGGAGATACAAACTAAGAGCTGAGAATGAATTGTAATATATATATATATATATATATATTCTCCTTTTCACAACAACACTTCATAAAGTAGTGTTGGATGATTGGTCTGAGATACGATCCCGTTTAATGAACACGAGCAGAGCTCGAAAAATAGAGGGTTCATTTGGTTCGCGCAATGGACTATATTCATGCGACGTCATAGTTACGTAACTGCAATCACATGTTTCCAGCAAATCAGTGCTTAAATTCATGTGGCATCATTATCACATGATAGCTGCAATCACATGTTTCCAGCCAATCAGATCACAAGCTTCGCTGTTGCCAACTTTTACTTTCTTATAGAAACTTTATTTTTAAAAAAAATACATATTTGTAAACAATAATAAGGCACACAGATAAAACAAAATGTATTGATTTAAAAAACACGCATCAGTTTTCTTTTTTAAAAAAATTTGAAAAGCTTTTTGAAGAATATTTATATTTGAACATAACAACAAGTAACAGTCTAATATCAATGGAGAAATCACGATTGCATTTGTCATGTGACCGTCATGAATTTAACCCTTTCGCTACGTCTGGTTACCGCAAATGTCGGAGAGGCACCGACACACACTTCCATTCATCCTTTTTAAAACGAGACCAAGATGGCGGCGTTATGTCTATTTTTATCTAAGTTATTGAAGTTTGAAATGACTTGGACAGTAACAGTTGCTCATTTGGGGGCATCGTTACCCTCTTCCCACCCGGCATCGATTCTTAGAAGCTCTTTCATGTAAAAAGTTGCCAAAATGACAGAAATAAAATCAAATATAATCTCTCACCTTTAACGACATGTGACGAACAATAGCGAAAGATAAATCATCTGCAGCGTGTGGCAACTGAATCTTTAACTGTTGACATCACAGTTACTATTTAAGCATGCGAAGCGATTACGTAAAGTATTTTCTTATTTGTCACTCTGTTTCGACGTAACACACACACTTTTCCCCCATCTTCGATGAGCAAATACGCCAAACATGCTGCTGGAATCCACGGGCATAAGAAGGTATGGGAAGCATCCAAAAATTATAGAAAAGTGCTCCGAGAAAAACACCTGTTTCATGTTAGACCTTGACTGACACAGACAAACGATTTTCCCGAACGCTTTCGACCGTGCTGGCAAAACAAAGTTCGAACAAAGAAGAGGGGAATGAAGCAAAAATGAAAATTTAGACAGAGAAAACGGGGGGGGGGGGGTGATACAGAAGGAATAACTTCGCAAGGACGCCTATTGGTTGTGGCATTTACATATCTTTCGTCGAGATGTTATTACTCCAGCGTGGAAGATCATTAAATGGAGAAAAGATAATGGGTGTAAAAGAGGGAAAAGCAACAAAAATATTATCCCACCGTTTTACGTCACAGCAGCACAGACTCATTCCGTGTGCTCTGACGAGCACACATTAGTATTCAAAGCAGGCTATAATAGTTCCATCACCTTGGTAGATAAATTTCTTTTCTTTTTGGTTGAAAAAGAAGGTATTTATGAGTTATATGGTGCCTGAATCGTAAAAATGCCGTAAACAAAACAGCATCATTCGTAAGAATGTTGTAATGTCGTTTGGAGAGTTTTAAGTTACTTTATTTTTGTCGGCGTTTCTGGGAATGGGAGATTTTAGGGCCTTCGCGCGTGAAATAAACATAGCTTTTTTCCCCAACGAGAAAATATTTATTTTAGAAATAGTTTCAATAAAGTGCATGAAATAAAGAAAAATAAAAATCTACCTTTCAGACTTAAAAAAATAATGCTCAAATACTTATGTGAGAACATTCCATTTCAAGTCTTAATTAATACTTTGTGGTGAAGGATTCTGCTCAAAATTGAAGCATTGAATTAAAATGAAAAATTAAAATTTAAGTCAAGTAAGTGTTCTGTCCCCCTCCCTGATGGCCGCGGTAGCCGAGTGGTCTAGGCATTGGATTGTGGCTAGCATGTCATGAGTTCGATCCCAGTACCACTGAAGACCCGCTGTGTAGGGAAGCGATGCACGTAAAAGCTGTCGAGAGCTCAAACGTCCTCCCGTTGGTGTGGTGTGGTAGTTAGGAGAGGGGGGTGCCAGCTCAGGTGTCGTCCGCGTCACTTGACCATGGTTCAAAATTACGCAAACCGTCCCCAAAAGCCCTCGTGTAACTGAACAGTGGGACGTTAATATTCACTCACTCCGTCCCTCTCCCCTTTTTAAAATCTTACAATAGTCGTGCAAACTTCTAATTATTAAACTTCTTAAAAGCAAAACGCAATAAATTCTTCTTTCAATGCGTTGAATACATTTTGAAATGCACACAAAGCAATAAATTATAAATATAGCACTAATAATATGAATTTATATGTATAAAAGAGAAAAGTCACTCATTCACCATGATTTCTCCGGAACTATTAGACTTACAAATTTGAAATTAGGTAGGCATGTTTCTTTCATGGAGTATGAAGTAGAGATATGCTAAGAACGGATTTTGCGAAAATCAATCCTGAAAAGGCGTTGCAAGGGCTTAAGAGGAGTTATAGATAAATATCCCCGTTTTTGAACTATTATACCTGCAGAAATGAAATTTGGTAGGCACGTTCCTTTCAAGGGTTAGAGTTCCGCTACAAAGAGATTTTTTGTGAAAATTGACCACAAGGGGCGTTGCGGGAGCTTAAGAAGGGTTATAGATAAATATTCTTATAATTGAGAAAAGCACTTTTTTCAAATGAAAAATATCTGCAAAATTTATGGAAAGATATAGTCAAAGGAAATATTTCTTTCTTATTCGAAATTACCTACAATGTACAAGGGGTGATCAAATGAAAAGGTACGAAACGACACGGTGGGTACAAATATAGACTTTATTCAAAATATACACCATAGGCCTGAGAACAACGATCCCACTGATGAACAAGCCGCAGGATTCCTTGTTCCCAGAATTCCTGTGGCTGTGACGAGACCCAGTCCTTCACAGTGTCCTTGAGTACGTCGTCCGAGTTGAAGCGCTTTCCTTTCAGGTGTTTCTTCAGTGGACCAAACACATGGAAATCGCAGGGTGACATGTCCGGACTGTAGGACGGATGGTCCAACGTCTCCCATTGGAACTTGTCCAGTTCCATTTGTGTGACTCTGGAGACATGTGGACGCGCGTTATCATGGAGCAGAACCACACCCTCCGTGAGCAGCCCCGGTCTTTTGTTCTTGATGGACCTGCGTAGGCGTCGGAGTGTCTCACAGTACACATCGGAGTTAATGCTTTTTCTGTGCTCGAGTAATTCTGTGCTCGCATCATTTGGACGCCGCTTTTTATAAGAGCCTTTGCTCTCTCCTGCGCATGCGGGCACCCGCGCATGATCCGATCCCAGTCAGAGTCTCCAATGGCATCCCGAGATGTCTCGCTACATTCTCCCTTGGCGGAATATGCAAATATTTAACTGTTTCATTTTTATGTCGTTTCGTACCTTTTCATTTGATCACCCCTTGTATTTGTCATATAAATGATAATTTTAAAAAATAAAAGGGGAAAAAGTGTTTTTTTAAAGGGGTTATCAAAATTCCATTTTACGAGCACAAAAATAGATTACTAATTTGAAAAGCACACAAAATACGACCAAGAGTTAGTTATACGAAAAATGGTCATTATTATTCTAGTGTCAAACGATTAATAATTATTACTGGTTAAACAATATAACAAGCAAACAAAACAAACAAAAAAAACAAGCGTAAGAACAAATTTCATTTAAATTCAATATTAAATTATCTTCCATGAAAACAAGTAATAAAAATCCACCACCCCCTCTAACAATTCTCTTGCCACATTTATATATATATATAATCATCTTTTATAATTTAAACAAAAAGAATTAATAATTTAACACAAACACACAAATTCGATTCAATTTATTGCATCATATATGATAATAAAAGTGGATAAAAGAATAAAAATAAAGTGTTTCTAAAATAATTTCTTAAAACAAAATAAATTAGGTAAAACCAAATATAATAAAGTGAAAAAAATAATTGAAAAATTGAAATGGATACCATTAAAACCATTCTAATAAAACAAAACGTGTGTGTGAATATATATTTTAAGATAGCACTTATATAACAAGTGTATAAACATGTACCCCAAGGCATCCTTACACATGTTTCGCCAGTTATTCATTATATAACATTAGATTGCATTATTCTAGGAACTATACCGTAAAGCTAGTTTCAACATCATAAATTGAAAATTACTGATTGCTACGTTTAAAGTAAGATGTACCATCCAAAAGTTATGAGTATTACCTCCGCTGCATATTAAAACTAATTTTAAAAAATCTGCGCGTGTTAAAAAGAAGCACCATGCAAAAAAAAAAAAAAAAAAAAATTCAATGACAATGTTACAAAAATAGAATAAATAAAACTTTCCTCAGGGAAAAAAGTGAACTACAAACACATAGAAATAAAA